>MNCI01023140.1:213339-235114 GCA_015680685.1 Gnetum montanum | reverse complement strand
AGTGCATGGACTAAGCTAAATAGGACTTTAATTATTGTTAATTTTTTAAATGCTTTCTTAAGGACTTAATCTCTCTCAACCCTCAACTCTCATAGTTAAGTGCATTCAGTACGACTGCTTCGAGCATGTGTGTTACGCCTCGTAATCCCAGTAACGAATAGCGTTTGGTAACCCCAGTAGCGTTGCATTGGTTCAAGGTGTGAAACAGCAAGTGGAAACAGATACTGATGCTAGGGTAATTAAGGCTTAGTTAGTTAAAGTTAGTTACTTAGTCTCTTCACCCTTTCCTCTCTTAGCATAGGCGATAAAAACATAAAAGATATAAAAATCACATGCCTCAAGCTTACTTAACCAAACAACCATGAAAAATACAAGTAACCTTANAATCATTAAATACACAAGGGGCTGTACACCACCTTGTTCTTGAGACTCCATTCCATTCTCTTCTTTCCATCATTCTTTCTCCATTGTTCACCTCATTGCCGGTTGTATCATTAGTGTATATTTTGGTTGATGCATCGTTTTCTTTGTGGTAAATTCTTATGGTTAAGACTTTAACTCTTGTTCCAAATGACATTCCCAGAGCCTACGAACTCTTTGAATGTGGGTTTATCAGGCCATTAAGGGCATGAGCCTGCTTTGGGGAGGACCCACTGGCATTCCTATTTGGTGCACCAGATAAATTCTTTCCCTTAACATTTTTGCAATCAACTCTATTTTGTTCATTTCTATCTTGACATCCATTTCATCGATGTTACCTTTGTCTCTTTTTCTTCATCCTTCTCTTTTTCCATTCTCTCACTACCGGAGGTCCAATTTTTTCGATTTTCTCCTAGCCCCTACACCTTGGGTAGTCATCATTAGTATATCTTCAAAATCCGCATCAGCCATACCACAACTCAGCCAATGGACCTTACACCAAAGCAAGGTATCAACTGCATTGTGATTCATTTACCCTTGCTAATATAAGACTGTGTTGTGTGTGCAGATGATAATCATACAACAACAGATTGGACCTGGAGGGAACACTTGGAATGGATCGGTGCTGAAGTAGTTATGGGAACAAGATTGATGACGCACTTACAGATGGACAACGAAAGGTGCAATCTTGGCGTTGGCAGCAGTAGACTTCCTCTCTCTTCTCTCTTAGCTGCCAAATAAGGCCTCATGTCAAAGGTATAAAGTGTTCACCTTGTTGTCATGAACACTAGTTTTGTCATCTTCTGTAATGATGATCCGTTGACATGTCATCCCATTCACCATTAGTTCCATTCAGGTCAATAATCCCATACCTTCCCAATATTTTGTAAGGAACTCGAGGATGAGTTTTTATTCAGTCATGGGGGTATGATGGGATGCGATATCGCATCCTTCCCTGCGATATCACGTAAGCGATATCACAGCCCGCCGCCAGTTCTATAAATAAGAGGCGATTCTCCCTTGTTTCTCCATCTAGATCTAGACCTTAGCCAAAATCTTGCCATTCTCCCTTGTTTTTCCAAAATTATTGTTAAATGTTTAAATGCTTTCTTAAGGACTTAATCTCTCTCAACCCTCAACTCTCATAGTTAAGTGCATTCAGTACGACCGCTTCGAGCATGTGTGTTACGCCTCGTAATCCCAGTAACGAATAGCATTTGGTAACCCCAGTAGCGTTGCATTGGTTCAAGGTGTGAAACAACAAGTGGAAACAGATACTGATGCTAGGGTAATTAAGGCTTAGTTAGTTAAAGTTAGTTACTTAGTCTCTTCACCCTTTCCTCTCTTAGCATAGGCGATAAAAACATAAAAGATATAAAAATCACATGCCTCAAGCTTACTTAACCAAACAACCATGACAAATACAAGTAACCTTGNGTATTCATATGGTTGAGTGTAGGGGTACCTCGCCACTCATCAGAACTATTATTGATGGTTTGGCTAGATGTGACTCACATTAAACACACAATCCATAATTCCAATAATTTTTAAGTTCATCGCATTTGTTCAACCATTTCAAGGTTATAAGACATTGTGCACTTTGATGTAAAACAGTTTCCTCGAGAAATGAGATGTTGGAAAGTGACCAAAATTATCACTTTAAAATATAAATTTAATATAAGATGATGAAAATATCTCATTATAAATAAATGTTCTTTTTTGAGGAAAACTTCATTTCTTTGGTGTTTGGTGAATGGCATGGCATAAGTTTTCCTTCTTGAATTTCCTTAAGTCTAAAATGCTTTATGTGAATTATTGATGAGCATACTCATAGTCATCGATGCACAAACATGTTTCTCAACATTGTTCCTAAACAAGATCCAAATTAACAAAATATAGCTAATTAATGATTTGTTCTAATAGCTAGGTATATAAGGTGGTGCAAAAAGATGAAAACTATAGCCTAATAATTTAGATAGCCTTTGATACATAGGTGAGAGAAAAAAGAGTTCTACTAGTAGTAGTCTTGAAAATGATAAAACAAACTCATTAATAAATAGGTGAGTGAGTATGCTAATTGTGTTGAGATTTGTCCACCATGGTACGTAAAAAGCAAATCAAAGTGTTGTTGGTGGACACTAATTAAGCATTAGATTGAGTGTAATAGATTGAAGAGAAGATATGGGTGATCTCATATAAGTCTCAAAATTTCAAGACTTATTTACTCTTAAATTGATCCATTATAAAAGAATGTCAAATCAGGAGAAAATATACCTAACTAAGAAGAGACAAATAACCTTGGAAGTTATGGAATGCGAAGAAATAACTATAATTCATTTGGTGAAATAATTTGTAGCAATTTATATGTATTAATCCTCAACATAAGGAGGATTAACAAGACCAATAAGGTCAAGACTTCAACATTTAAAAATGTAAACAATTTGAGACCTATGCCTTTAACAGATGTCTTTAGAAGGAGCATAGATGAAATGTGCATGTCTTTAACAAATGTCATCAAAATTAATAAGAGAGTAAGTATCCTTAAACAAGGTATGACACTAATAACCTAATAATATTATGTTAGCAATAAGAGAGCATGATCCTAAGTAACCCTCAAAAACTCTTGAGTAAACTTATTCTATGACTACCTTAACATTAGAAAAGTTCAAGTAATGAAGTAAGATACCATTCATAGAAATACGATAAAGGATGTTAGGATCAATAGTGAAAAAGTATTTGCAATGTTTTTGTAAGATATCCTTGTAAGCAAGAGGCAAGTGATTAAAGGTTTCACCAATTCAAAGATAGTAAAGAATATCATCATACTAATGATCTTCTTCTTTAGAAAAAANGACTAACCTTAGGTGTTCCATAAGGCGTGTAGGCACTTAGTCTGCGGAGTTTGACCGGATCGTGCATGTAACGCTCGTATTAATAGAATGCATAAGTACACATTCCATAATGGAATAGTTGCACCACAACTAAATGTGTTAAGATTCTTGCAAAGTAGAAGGATCAACTAGTACAATGAAGGATGCTAATGTGTTAACAAGTATATTCTTAGAATAAGGAATATGAACAAGTATATAAGACTCAAATTTAGAAATAAGTTTACATGCTAATTCAATCTAGTAAAGTAAATACTTAGCTTTACCTTGATATTCATCATTAACTTGGTTTATAATTGCTAAATGAGTTATCATGGAAAATTGTGATTTTAATCTTACAACATAAAACAAGACTTAATCCTTGATTTAAAGCTTCATATTTTACAATGTTGTTAATCCAAAGAAAATTAACTTAGAATTTTTGATAAATGAAATGCTCATAAGGATGAACAAGAATGCAAGTTACACAAGTTCGATAAGTGATATGGCATCATTAAAATAAAGAAAGACATCATGGCTATTATAGACCTCACATAAGTCTTATGGATAAATAAAATATAATTAGAAGAGAAAGTAAGTAAACAATTACTTAACATTTAATTAAGTGTTGAGCCAAATATATAAGGTTCAATTTAATTGAGAACGTGTACCATTGAATCATATGATTACTATTGTATGTGTTATTAGCAATGGATTTATGAACACATAGACCTTAGGAGAAGTAAAGTTCATATGGTAACTCTAATGATTCCTCTTCATTTGATGATTGTGAGGATGATAACAAAAGGGTGGAAATAAATTTGCAAAGAAGGAAAGAAAGAAGGGGTTGAAAAGAACTAAAACCAAATTATGAGCAAGATGATCATGATTTAGATATAGAAATTATCATGTTAAATGAGGGTGAGACATTATTAGTAACAAGGACCTAATATGATCTAAATCAAGAAGGTTGTGCATATCTTGCCTAGGCATCAATGTGAAAATTACATTAAGAGATTAGACATGCCTTAGATACTTTTTAGCATATCATGTTATTAGTAGCTCTTGTATATCTTAGTTGATGTTTAGATTAGATTTTTGTTTATTAAGATTTATATGATCACTTCATTTTATTATCATTCTTGTCATTTAATTTCTTAGCATATCTTATCTTTTATATTTCAATATTTTATGTTACATTTATTATTCTACTTTCATGCACAAAATAATATCTCATAGGGCTTAAGCGTTCATCCTATTTATCCTTTCTATTGCACTTATTGATTCAATTTCACATTACTGTATTCTTGCTTCATTACATCATTATGAGGTTAAGGCCTTCACATTTGTTTTTGCATTGCGTTATTGTTTAGCGATTCTCTTTCCATGCTTCATTGGCATAGTTGTCTCTCCCTTCATCCATTTTCAATTAGTTGCCATGACTAAGGATTTAAGGATTAGATTGACATAATATCCTCTTTGCGTAGGATAGGTAGGGAGGATATTATAGATTGATATGAGAACATAGGTTTTTCTAAGAGTCACTATTAACCTTGTGGTTTCCATGTCCAAGAGATGGCTAGAGCTTGTAGATTTTCCAAAAATATGTGTGTGGGACCCTCAAATCCTAGACTAACTCCTAATCATGATGTCAAACTCCCATGTTAAGGATGTTGGACTAATGTTGGAAAGTCCAGTCAATGATAACCCCACTCTCCTAATGTGAAGGTACCTTAAGTAGAGATTAATAGACATCTATTATAGTTCCTTTGACATTAAATGGAATGTTGTTTACAAACCCCATCCATGAGTAGTGCTTCTAGTAGTGCCAGGAAACCCATGGGTTGAAAACTTATTTAGCAAATCTATAAGTTATGACCTCCTACCTTCAATGGTGAGGAAGATTCTACTATAGCTATTGAATGTCTTAAGGAGTTGGGGAAAGCCTTAAAGTTGTTAGTATATGCTCCTAAGTTGCAAACCTCATTGGTAGTGTAATAGCTCAAAGGTATAGCTAGTTGCTACTAGAAGACCTAAGAGAGGGCCTAGTGTTGGAAGAACAACAACATTCTTTGGGATAACTTCTTTAATTTATTAAAGGAACATTAAATTACTATTGAGTATGTGCATGCCAAAGAAGAGGAGTTCTATCACATCTATCAATGTAATCGAATTGTTCCATAGGATAATGCGAAGTTCTCAAAACTTGGTATGTATGTACCTCACGTTCAACTCAATGATGCACCATGTGTATAATAGTTTGTTCACACGTTGTGTGCATTAGTTAAAGATCAGATTCTTCCGCTTTGTCTCTAGACATATAAGGATGTGCATGTTCAAGTGATAGATCTAGAATAGAATCAGTAAGCCAAGGCTACATGTCATAACTAGGCCACAAGAGGAATCTTCCCTTTAGGGGTAAGGCTAATGGGTCCAAGCGAACCAAGGGACTTGATGGTGGTATATCTCACTAGCACTATTGGCAACAGCCTTCAAGTTATTGAGCCACACGAGAACCTCTGACTTGTTTCCTCTATGGGAAGGTTGGGCATGTCTATTATGACTCTTCAAACTAATTTCTAGTTGGCCAGTCTAGTTACAAGAGGGCAAATTCTCCAAAGAATGTAGGTGGAGGTCCTTCTTAAAGCATCAAAATACTAGCAATGGTCAATCTCAGTAGTAGTTCAACTTTCAAGACATAGGGTAGGGTGTACACCATCACAATTTAGTCCATGGATGTATAGCCAAACATTATACTTGAGGATGAATTTAGCATTTCTAATTTTCCCATCTTGATCCTCTTTGACCTTACTACAAGTCATTATTTTGTCGATCTTAGGTTGGTTAGTCGGTTTAAGCTCTTGTTCTAGGGCTAGTTATTAGTTGTATTGGTGGTATCCTTGCTATCGATCTTATTTATAGATTCATACCCATTTTACATTCTGTGCTCCCTTAGCTTAGTAATTTGCATGTGATGAGCCTTAGCAAGTATGATATAATGTTAGGTATGGATTGATTGCCTTAATTTGGTGGGAGTTTGAATTATCATCATAAGTCTCTCTTGTTGCTATCAACTGATGGTGTGTGATTTATTATGCACACAAAGTGTTATTAGATCTGGTTAGACTTGGTCTTGTTGTGGTCCTTTAAAAACTTATTTTGGAAAGACCATCCTTACTTTACAATGTTTATCAATGAACCAAGTGATGATAAGATAAACCAAATGTTAGTAGATCATGAGCTTTCAAATGTGTTTCATTTGGAGTTGCCTTGTTTACCTCCTAGGTGGGAGGTTAAGTTTGGGATTGAATGTAAGCTTGATGGAGAGCATATTTCAAAGGTGCCATAGAGGATGTTCTCTATTGAGTTATTTGAATTGAAAATCTAGATTCATGAGCTTCTCGACAAAGGATTGGTTTGTCCTAGTTTGTCTCTATGGAGTGCTTTTGTCTTTTTGTCAAGAAGAATAATGGCAACCTAAGGTTGTGCATCAATTATTGTCAACTCAACCAAGTGATGGTAAAGAACAAGTACCCTTTGTAACGTATAGGTGATCTCTTCGACCAATTACATGAAGTATGAGTGTTCTTGGAAATCGATCTTAAGTCTAAGTACCACCAGGTGCAAATTTACAAAGAGGATATTTCCGAAATAATATTCCAGACACAATATGGCCATTATGAGTTCTTGATCATGCTATTTGAACACACTAGTGCTCCTATGATGTTCATGCATCTCATGCATAGTGTCATGAGGTCATATCTAGATTAGTTTGTTATTGGTTTTATCAATGACATTTTGGTATACTCTTCATCTACACAACTACATTAACAACATCTTAGTACCATGCTGCAGATCCTTTGCAAGCATCAATTTTATAGTTAGTCGTCGAAGTATTATTTCAAGCATAAAGAGATTTAGTTCCAAGGTCACATGATTTCGAGAGTAGGCATAATAGTAGACCTTGCCAAGATTACATTTATCTATGATTGAGTACTTCTTAGGAACCTATGCAAGGTATGAACTTTTCTTGGTTTAGCTAGGTACTACAAAAGGTTCATTAAGAACTTCTCTCACATTATTTCACCCATGATGAAGTTTATATGGAATGAGACTAAATTTTAGTGTGATCCTTTATGTGGGGCATTTCTTGGAGAGTTAAAGAGGAGATTGATTTCAATCCCAATTTTGTTCTTTCCCTCTTCCAAAAAATCCTTTGATGTGTGCATGGATGCATTGGTGAAAGTTTCAAGCATGTCCTCATGCATGGGGACAAGGTTATGACATATGCATCTAAGCAACTAAAGCCTCATGAGTCTCGCTATCCAACACACAATCTTGAGCTAGGTGTTGTGATGTTCATGTTCAAGATTTGACATCACTATCTCTACAAAGAGAAGCTGATGATCTAGATAAACCACAAAAGCCTTTAGTACCTCATGACCCAACCAATAATGCTTAGGCAAAAGTAACGTTGTTGCAAATGCTTTGATTCATATTACTGGAAAGCTACATCATCTCATAATCTAGTTAGATGTGTTGAACCAAACTAGGGAGCAGTAAAGGAACACTTGGTGTGCATAATTAAGGCAGTTTGATTAGACCATGGTGGTTGTGGATTCTCATGGATTACTTCATTTCAAGGGACATGTGTGCATGCCAAAGTCTTTGCAACAGCAATTGCTAGAGGAGCCTCACCTGAGCAAGTTTTAGATGCATGCTAGTAACAAGAGGATGTATCAACTTCTAAAGAGGATGTACTTGTGGCTTTGCTTGAAAAGGAAAGTAGGTGAGTTCATGGCAAAGTGCTTAGTCTATCATCAAGTCAAGATTGAGCATCAACAACTCAATGGCTATGTCTAGTTCCATTTCATTCCATAATGAAAGTGGGAGGTAATCGGTGTAGATTTCATCACTAATTTACCTTGTACATGGAGTGGGACAAATGCTATTTTGGTGGTTGTAGACTTCTTGACTAAGTTTGCTCATTTCTTGGCAGTGAAGACTACCACTAGTGCAAATGTTTTAGCTCATCTCTTCCTATTAGAGATTGTGTGGTTGCATGGTGTTCTAATCAAGATTGTTTCTAATCATGACACCAAGTTTGTCTCTCAATTTTGATGCACTTTCTAGAGAAATTTGGAATCAATGTTGAACCCGAGTTCTACATACTATCCTTAGATGGATGGCAAAGTAAAGAGGGTGAACCACGTAGTGGAGGACATGCTTTTGGCATGCACTCCTTAGTACTCCAAAAACTGGGATAGTTTATTGCTATTGGCAAAATTTGCCTACAACAATAGCTACTAAGCTAGTCTATGCACAACTTCGCATGAAGTCTTATACCATAGACTATGCATAACCCCTCCTTGTTGGGATTTGATTAAGGATCATTTGTAGCTTAGCACTAATCTAGTCATGCAGGTCATCGAGTAGGTCAAGGCTATTAGGGAGGAGCTAAAGGTAGTACAGGACTATCATGTCTCTTACACCAAATGTAGAAGAAGGCCTTTGAAGTTCACAGTTGGAGATTGGGTGTTTCTTTATATCTCTTCTCAGAAGGACTTGATGTGCTTCAATAGGAAAGACAAGCTTAGTCCAAGTTTTGTTAGTCCTTTCAAGGTATTGGAGGGGATTGACAAAGTGGCATATTAGGTGCATTTGCCCCTGTTGCTTTCAAGCTTTCATGACATGTCTCACATCTTAATGTTGTGAACATATGTTCTTGACAATAGTTATGTTATAGATTGGTTGGAGGTGTAACTTCAAGATGATGATTCATATATTGAACATCCAATTAGTATCCTGGATCAAGTCAAGCATACACTATAGAGCCAAGTCATACCTATGGTTAAGGTGGTTTGGAGTCACCATAGTTCTTAAGATGAAGTGTGGGAGCTTGAGGCTAATGTTCATTGAACCATGACCTTCACATTCTCTTATTTTCAAATATAGGATTTCGTTAAAACTATTCCATATTTTAAAATTTTATAGAATGCTTTCTATCTTCTCTCCTTGATATGGAGATTAGCTTTGCACTCAAAGCTATAGCATGCTCAAAATTCAAATCTATAGTAATTCAAGATTGACATGATAAGCTTAAAATTAAATACAAATGTTCTTCATCTAACCATTTCCAACCATTCATCATCATGCTATTATTGTTTTTCTTCTTTTATGGTTTCAAATTACACTCTTTGATTCATCTCATTTGGCATCACAATTGTTTTTTATAGTTTCTTTTATCATACATCTTTAAATTTGTTTCAAATTACACTCTTTGATTCATCTCATTTGGCATCACAATTGTTTTTTATAGTTTCTTTTATCATACATCTTTAAATTTGTTTCTTGAACCAAATTTGGTTTCGTTAGTTTTTTCTTTTTTGGGTAATATAACTTTACTATGAGATAAGTGTTATTTTCAAACAATAGTTTTTCAACAAACTAAGTTTCATGTAAGATTATTATCATTTTGATTTTAAAAAATAAATAAATACCCATATCCACCTTCACTTATTGCAATTGGTTGAGATGAAATTAAACTATATTTAATGAAGCCTAAAACCAAACGATTCATTGAACCAGCTTAGTTTCATTAATTTTTTTGCATCAAGCATATCTTAACAGTAATCTATTGGAATCAAACTTGTAACTTATAAGAAACAGTGGTCTACTGAAATCAAACTTGTGACCTGTAAATTGTGAAAACAAAGAAACATGCGTTAACCAACAAAGCCTGATAATGCCTATGCCTTCAAAATAAATCAGATACACTAATTTTCTACTATTGCAAACAGTGTGATCATCGAACGGCTGCATATGTAATGCTCAAAGTTGCCATACACTGATTAATCTTAAGTTTCATTTAAAAGATGTAATTAAAATGATCACCATGACAAACCAAAAATTATAAGGCAACAAGAGTTTCAGGCAAGAATATGCTACATGTAAATCTCAAAGTTGTAACGTCCTAATTAATTAAGAATCATTGAACATCAACTTTGAACGATGATCACCATGACATACCAACAGCTATAACGGGAACAGAAGTTCATGCAAAAGCAGTTACGAACGTCATCTTTAAATAGGGAATTGGCCACATAGTAGACGCCTACCGATTCTATCTTCATCGTAATCTGCCACAACAGGAAGATCCAATCGAATATCCATAAAGTTTTATTTCGTTACCCAGGTCGTTGTAAACATTATGTTTGTGATGCATCGATTTCCTGTCCACATCTTCATACATAAGGCTAAATGTCGAAATCAACATCTGATTGACAATCCTTTTGTTCAAATACACCCTCAACTGTACATCCACTAACGAAATATAACAGAGGTCTTAATCGAAACCATACCTCCTTAGTGCCTGGTGCATTTCATTGTTAAAGGACTACTTGAGTCCTCGTGCATTCGTTACAAGACGAGACAATTCGGGAGAATAAAAACAGTGTCTTCCAATCACCTCTTTCAAAACTTTTAATATGGTGCTTGAAACAACGCACTAACCAAACAATGGTCGACAAAGTCAAAGCAACTTTAATTATACATTAAATCTTATTTTTTAGTTTATAAGATTTAACAGACGATATGCAACCCTCCTGAGATTTTTCTCACAGCTGGTGACATGAATATCAGTCTTGATACTCACGCTATTGACAAATTGACCAGTATGCCTGTGGCAGCCGCCCTTGCTAGGATAACGATTCTCAATTACCAACTCTCCTAAACGTAACTCAAAGGTTCTGTTTCTAGCATGTTATAATTTCCACATTGCCTTCTACAAAACAGTGGTTCTCCCACGGCTGCATATTAGTTCTCTAAACCAGGAAGGCAAAAATTTATACATGATAATAATACAAAATAATAATAATAAAGGAAATGCTACTGTCAAGAGGATTCCTTAAGATGATCACCTTCAATGGCATTGGTTGTTTTGACTTGTTTCCATGAACAAATAAAACGTATAAAACCTTCCTTGACCTGCAGCAGAAAGTAACTGCCTGCTCTTCTAAATACTGCAATATCAGCGCTGGAAGTACTTCCTACCATAGTCATAGGAAATCAGAATGGCAACATTCCCAAAAAAGACGTGGAAATAGTTTTAAAATTTGACAGATGCCCAATAGAATAAAGATGAGAATGGAAACCATATATATCACTTTGATGAAATAGCTCCAACAAAGTGAAATTCATAAAAATATAGTTTATCGATCCATCAGTCAGGCAGCTTGACATCAGGTAGTTGACAGGATAAATGATTGAATGATTAGATCATTACTCAATTGGGAATTCATGGCCAATTACCTGCCAAAATAAGTATGTTTATCAATTTTAATCACAGAAGGTAGGCCATATCAAGAGAACTTGAAAAACAATAGAGTGAGGACAACCCTACTATTAACACAAATCCAGATCATCCTAACAAAAACAAATATGCTGCCATCCTAGAAAACTACATCCCTGTGAACATACAAATTACAAGGCAACAGAACACTGACATGATGAGCATTACAGGATGTGCATAGGCACTTAAACCAGAACACCTTGTGAGTACAAGCTTAAAAATTATTACACCCCATAATATGACAATATTCTGCTTGTACAAATTCCTGCCGAAGATAACCTTAATCATAACATTCCTTTTGTTTAGACAAAACATATAAATATTTTGCGCAATTGCAGACCATGAAGATTGAGCTTCAATAACATAAGTCATGAGGAAAACCTATGATATCAGAATCACACAAGTTACCAAATGCTAATTTGGTTAACTTATGCTCACAGAATACGATCATTTGAGAAGCTGTGTAGCCTTGAAATAATCAAAATATAGTTAAAGGTCAATATAAGTATATTCCCTTGTAACAGATTCACATAAGATAATCACTGCCATGTGACAACAAAATCATTTCAAATTTCTAGAATTTTCTTTACAATGATAATTGTAGAGTACCAATATCTAAACCTTACAAGCAATGCAAATGCAATGATATTTGTATCTGAATTATTTTGCTAGACTTTTTTTTTTTTTTGGAAACCTTGAACTCAAAATGAAGAACATGTTACATGTTTTTTTAAAAAGAAAATCAGGCACCATATTTAAATATTGGACACAAGCAATACAATTAGAATGCTAAAGAACTATGTTATCGAGGGGGAAAACTCGGAAGATTTACCATGGACAACAACCATTGAGACAGAACAGCATGTGCTCTTTCTTTTAAATTGTGAACAAGCTGACAAAACAAATTACATCTTTTTGAGAAGGGTCAACATTCAATGGCAAAATGTCGAATGTTATAAACAATCAACTTTGAGAACCATCCAAATCATACTTTGGCTGTGCAAACACTTCATACTCTGTGGGACCATCAACAATATTATCAACTGTTTGCATTCCCGCCAGTAGCGCTGGTGGGAAGCCATCACTAATTGAAGACAAAAGTTTGTCGTAACCACATTTGGCACAAAAGAATATTAACAAACTAAATGTAAAAAGAAATTGCAGCTTGCCAGAATCACCCCTGACATAGAAGAAAAACAACATGGCCAGCATAAACATAACCACACAAGACCTCTTTATTCTCAAGACAGTTGCCATGAGTTTCCCGTCATTGCTAGCAGGAAAACCTCTGATCCTGTATACAAAGAGAAAATTGTATTTGTCGACAACATACCTGTACCCAAAATAAACTGCACCAACAGGCACCACAAGTGGAGCAAAGGAAGAATAAATCAGTGCCAAAGCAAATATTGTCAGGTTGAATGCATAGTATTGAGCAAAATCAAAAGTCTGCATCACTGCATGGACGTTTCTTGATATTGGATAGACTTCAAGGTCTTGCCCTTGCAGATCAATACCACTCAAGCTGGCTGTTCCATTTTCATTTTCTCTGCTTTCAAACCCATAGTAATCCTCAGATAATAAGGCCTCTTCCAAACCATTATCATGGGTACCTCTAATCGGAACCTCTGTGTCTTCTGGCGCCAAATTTAACATATCATTTTTCCGAAGCTTTTTTAACTTTCTCTTAATCCAAGGAATAGGAGCCAGCAAGTCATAGGAGATTCCCAAAAATGTACTTGTGATTAGGAATGCAAGGGAAGAAAGGCATGACCGAGATAAGAATGATGTGCTCATGTACTGTTCAATCTTCTTGCAGTCATTACCATCCACATAACATCGCCCCATTCGAATAAGAGCACCCTCCAATGATGACTCCACCAAGGCCCGCAGAAAAATTAAATTAACTATGAAAAAGCAAAATGTCTTCACCAAGGCAGCTCTGTGTTCTCCCGAAACAGTCAGATGTCTTTCAAACTTTGAAAGATATGTAAGAACCGCAGGTATCACCAAGTACATACTGATAAATATTAGCACATTCGGCAAAAACTGGAACACCAGTGCTGCTGCCCAGTTAGAACTTTGAATCCAAGCAAACCATGATTCGGCATTGTCCATTGCTTCTGCGTTGATGATTCTCGCTGCAGTCCTTAATGCAGTTATTATTGCAAGCGGGGAACTGCAAAATAATAGCAGAATCAAGAGAGCAACATTAACAGCTACCCGCCTAATTCTCATTGAGCAGGTACTAGTACCTAAATGGTGCCAATATATGTCAGAAGCTGGAGGAGCCCTCTCAACCTTCCACCTACTCTTCTCAAGCTGAAGCTCCGTAATAGATACGAACCTTCCTATTGCTCTCTTCTTCTCATTCTTCACATCCTGGAGAGCTTTGTTTGCAGTATAAATATCTTTAAATATAACAAAAGCAATTCCTGCTCCTTGCGATTGGCCCTCTTTGTAAACATCCAGCTTGCTTTCTAATTCTATGCATTCTGCTTGAAGCTTCTTCAGTCTATCTTCCATGGTAAAACCCATTTGAAAAAGAACCCAATCTCTAGCACTTTTCATTGCGGACGAGAACTGCTTCCAACCATGCTTCATTCTTGAGAACCATGAACCTCGGTAAAATCCTTGATTAGAAAGTTCAGCATATGGAGATGTAACATCTCCTTCAAAATGACCCAACAAAATATTTTGCTGCTCGGAATGAATTCCTGCGCTGAGGCGACTTTGCAACCATGCAATATTATTACGAACCTGACCAACTCTATGCACAATGGCGTCTAGGGCAGCCAAATCAGGGGGAATCACAACTTTATAAACCTTCCCAGGATAACGCTGCTCAAAATACTCCTGCACGGGGCCCTGGTTTATGCAAAGCGATTTTGGGATTCCTTGGATCATCAGAGTGAAAACAGACACAGAATCAATTGATAGATTTCCATCATGAAACCTCGTAGAATTTAGCCTGTCTTCCAGAGATCTGATACAGAAATGAACTACAGCAACCACCAGTACCATGAATAGCACATGGACCCATAACAAGGAGGACGCCTTCTCAATATGTGTCACCGTGGTTTTTGAAAACTCGTCATCCATGGGCACTGTTCCTGCATAAAGATTCAGAGGCAGCACCACACTGAGAGCCAAGACAGATATCAGAGCAAAGGCAACAAAACTACCGCCTTCCACATAAAGAAACTGAGCTGCATTAGCCCCGCATGTTCTCGCAATCTGCTGACCAGTGGTGTGCCATACCGCCAATAACTTTGCAGCCAAACTAAGAGGTCCAGGAAGCTTGAGATCACTTCTCAATTTTACAAACACAAACAGAAGAACGCAGCTCAATGCACCAATTGCAGAAATGTTTAACAGATACTGAATGTTTCCATACCAAGCCCGCTCTGCTCCCGGTTCATCCGAAGGTGTCGGCGACTGTGAAACATTCCTAACCCCTCCCAAAACGAAGCCGCTAGCATAGGCTACCGTTAAAGGCGATCCAAATCCGTAACACAGAAGCAATAACAAGACCAAGAATCTACGAAAAGCTCTGTTTTCCATGTCGAGCTTAACTTTATTTCAATCGCTGTTCTACATAACTTCACAATTAGAATAAATCTCAGAGTCACGATTGACGGCAAACAATCCTTTCATGCATCAAAGCTCATGCCAAGACAAATAAACCCTCGCGGAGCCGGAAACAGGCAAATCCTAATCTTTGGCTTCAGCCAAAACCCTTGCCTAAGAAAATCGTTCTTTCTAAATCAAAACATTCAAGCAACCAAATCGATTACAGAACTGATTCAACAATTAAGAATAGGGCCAAATTCACAGAATTAACTCAACAAGATCACCGCCAACACAACCAACAACAAAAACAACAGAATAACCAAAAGTATATTGAAAAGCTGGCTCTAACACGTTGTTGCGAATTCTTCAAAACGGATACGAACCTTTTGCCTTTGTTGGATGTTGAAAGCAACACGGTTGCTGCGCCAAAAATTTTGGGAAACAATGACGCACCAACAGTTGTTCTGTTGAACAATGTACACAATTTGTAATTGTAAATTTGCAATGGTAAAACTTAGACCAAGGATGTCACAGAATATGCCAGGGCGTGAAGAATGCGGAGTCTCCGATGCCTGTTCCTATACCGGCTTGCAAAGGCATAGAGATTCCAACAGAGCTGCATTATACTATAATTAAAGTTTTATTATGCGCGGTAAGACCGACAGCCCACGCTAAGCAGCTTTGCTTTATTTGAGCGCATCTATGCAAAGCTATGTGTATGGGAATTTGCGACAACGGGAATGTAAATCGACACTAACCGTTCAGTGTTACGAGGCCACTTCCTTGCTATGTTCATGAGCAAAGGCAGGAATTAAATCCTCTATAATGTCTTTATGAAATTAAAGGAGATCCGCTTACATGGAATTTGAACACTTTTGCACAAACTTCTTTTCCATAGATTTCACCACTACATTACATCCTTAAGTGCTAAATAGTAACTATGGGTAACTACAAATGATTTCATTTCAAAGATGAAAGACGACGTCTCCTTAGTACATGTGAATTACCCTTTACGAGTTATAAGCTTAATCTAGTAAGTTGCATTTTATAAATACCATCTAGTCCAATGGGCCTAACAAATCTTAGGGCTTAAACAAAAAATTATTCAATTCCATAGTATTGAATAAATACTATGTTGCATATAATGCAATTGAAATCATCAAAGGGGAGCATGGGTTGTTGGTCAATTGGTTAGCATGTACTTTCTTCCACTAAAAGGTACTAAGCTTTCAGCACCATATGCAAGCTTGAGAGCATTGTTATAGGCATATTCTTAATTATTGCCTTACCCTAATGATGAAGCGGTTACTCTAATTATTAGAGCGATTATTATTAGAGCGATTACTTTAATTATTAGAGTGGTTATTTTCGAGTTACTCCCGGTCTATAAATACAGCACCCAGGCACACAATTAGGAGGATGTTTTTAGTAGTCAAGTAGCAAAACTCTTGCAGTCTGTCTATTTAAAAGTTAAAATATTTTCCAAGTGCCCGCAGCAGCAGGAGGTTTAAGTGTGAACGGATCTTTATTCAAGCATTGATGTACCTGAGCACACCATTGTGTTGGCAATAAAGACGTGCTCTTTGATTCATCCTTGCAGCACTTGAGATTTGTTTTCTTACGCATTTATATTTTATTTTATGCACTTTACATTCATGTTATTAGCGTAGCAATTCATTTTGATCAATTAAGCAAATTGTTAAATTGCACAAGCATGACCCCTTCGAGCATACGTGTGACACTCGATAGCTTAGAAATGATTAGCGTTTGACAGCCCAACAATGTTTGCACGAAGTTCAGGATGTGTCCGGGAAGTGGGAACGGTTATTTGTGTTAGGCTAGATTAGACTTTAGTTTCCTTAGCAATTAATCACTTTTATTTTTAATCACTCTTACTTTTATTCTTGTTCTAGGTGAGTAATTCCATAAAAGCGCAAAACAATAAAAAATTATATGCCTCAGCTACACTTAACTATACAATTGCATTCCACAAGTGGGACTAGGAAGACAACGAATGAACAACACGCACACACCGTTTAGCTCTAGTGTACTTAGTAATTACAGTCTGTGGAATTCAACCGGATTGCATGTGAATGCTTGTGATTCGTAGGGTAGGACATAGGGGTACCTTACCGCTCATCACCTAAAAAAATTAAAGTCATCCACAGGAAACCTAGATTACCATTACCCTAAACATATAGCAATGCATTTTAACAATGAGGTGTTAGCCTAGTGGTAAGACTCTTGATTTGAAAGCTCCAAGTCATGGGTTAACCTCGAGTGGGCAATGAGGTGTTAGCATCCCTATCGATAAAGCCCCATTGACACAACGAAATGCATTAACGTATCCCTGTCGATACAATGCCTATATTTGCTTATAAATATGTGAGCATCCACTACATATTTGAAACCATTTGGTCAGTAGTGTAGCCAAACTCTTGCAATTTTATTTCAAAATCCTAGAAAACAGTCAATGAGTGTCTGCTGTGTGGATTTGAGTCAATTCTATAATGTCTTATTTGAGTGGCATTGTACCTATACACATTCCATGAACAACAACAAGATCGAGATTAATTCATATTCATTGCAATACTTTGACTTAGAATTTACTTTTTATGCAATTTACTTTTGATATACATAGTTAATATTTACATTTTCATGCACGTTAATCAATCAATGGAATGAGCGTAACCAATTTCGAGCATAAACACATATTTGCTTGATAATCTTGGCAGTGTTATTACTTGGTTCGCCCACTAGCATAACACTTGGTAATCCTAGCAGTGGGTACGTGAGTTCAAGATGTGTACAACAAGTTGGGAACACACACTCATCTTCCTTAGGATAATTTAGGATTTTATTTTATTAATTAATTAGATTAATTAATAAATTCTATATTATTATTCAATTAGTTTAAGGGCCACACAACATCAATAATTGTATGCCTCACTTTAGACTAAACCATACGTGACAAAACTACCACTAGTCCAAGTGAGAAGATAGCAACCTACAATTAAGGCTTAACAATCTAGATACCACACTAGTTCCATCCACAAAATTTAACTGAATTACATGTGAGTGCTTGTGATTCGTATGCTTGGGCATAGGGGATACCTATTGCTCATCATTAGCGCCATTGCTGAGGATGGTGCTAGTGATCTAGATTAGTAATATTATAAACAATTGCTGTAAAAGTATTGACGATTTATCTTTTTGAAAATATTAATATTTTAAGTCACACGTGTTATCAAATAAAAACATGTCTTCTTCACATAGGACCAATAATGCATCACATGATAAGAACACTAGTAGGAGACATGGTAGGTTCTATATTGAAGAGAATTGCAGTGAACTACTACAAGCAAGAATCTCATATGCTTATTTTGACCCTTATTATATTCAAGGACTGCGCTCAACTATCGCAAACAATCCTAAAGGGGATGGAGCAAGTCATAGGACAAGGAAAGCCTCAAAGCCTAAGGCCTTCTCCAAACTTAGAAGAGATAAATCAAGGGACCATAGGGGGAGATATAAGAGCCATGACGATTCTCCCAGTTCACCATCTTCCTTTTCCTCTTCAACATCTAGTTTTGACGGAGATGAATGTAGGTATAGAGATAGAGATACACTAAGGGATCGAGATAAAGATAGAAAGAGAACGCAAAGGCAAGATGAAAGACATCAAAGTGAGCAAAAATGAGATCATCACTATCAGACAAATAGAAATAGAGATTATCACCATGACATGTCTAATGAAGATGAACTCTTGTTGGCTACTAGAAGCATTATAGAAATTAGGGAGGTAGTTCAAATACCTCATAGGCATCAAAGGGAAAGCACCATTAAATGGCTTAATATGAAAAACATTCCTAAATTTAAGGGAGGCTACAATTCTGATCCCCTACATCATTTACAAGCCTTCCATAATGCCTACACCTTATAAAATATTGAAAGTAGGTGGCAAAAGTTTAAGCTTTTTTCTAGGACACTAATAGAAGTAGCTATATGCTTGTATAGATTGTTGGAACTAGATTCAATCCACTAGTGGTCTAAAATGCTTGAGCTCTTCAACGAAAAATACCAAACCTATGAAAGAGTGTCCAATCTAAGAAAACAAATCCAAGGATGGAAGCAAGAAAACCATGAATCCTTGGATGTAGCCTTGGACAAATATTATTCTCTACTAGATAGATGTCCAGGCCATGGTTTTTCTCAAAAAGAGTAGTTTCTCCACATCATGGATGGGCTTTGTGACAAAATGAGGGAGATCCTTGGGATCTATGCCCAAGGACAATTATTAGAATTGAGAGCCCATCAGATACAAAGGCTAGTTGAATAGGTGGCAAAAGAAGAAGGAGAGTTGTGTAAAAGTAAGAGTTTATAGAAATATAACTGGGATGCAACTCTTCATGAAAAAGAGGTTCATATTTATGATTAGGAAAAAGAGGTAGCTCTTGATGAGTTGATTTCACACAAAACCTTACCAATACAAAAGTCTATCACTAAGATTGAAGCAAGGGTAGATAAGATATGGGAGTTGATGAATGAAAAAGTTACAACCAACTTGAAAATAATAGAGAAGGTAAAGAAAAAAGGATTAAGCAATCAAAACAAGAAGAGGAAAAAGAATGAAGAAACAGGTAAGGATACTTATCAACAAAAAGGGAAAATAGCTATAGTAGAAGAGGTTATAGACTCATATACAAAAGAGGATGATGGATGTAACATCTACAAATATGAACATCTAAAGGACTATTGCCCAATTATGTTACATCTACAAGAGTTTGGGGCTTTTTCTTTGAATCCCAAGTTCGTAGAAAAGTAAATGCTTAGGAGATCGCCTTACCCACAAGGCAATTATAAATAATCCTACAACCAATGGGACTATCCTAGTGGGATTTCTTATCAACATCAAGACTATAATAAACCACAATGACAAAACCCACAATCGTGGGGGATGCCATCAACAAACCAGCAATACCCTTATGGCTAGCTAAATCCTTATGGATACTATGTTCAACAACCTATTGCTCCAAATGGTTCTACTTTCTTTCCCTCAAATCACTACTACTACTCTCCTGAATACCATAAACCCACAACATCTCTTGTGGGATCATCATCTTGTACCTCTTATCCTCTGTCGCATCATGAATACTCTCATACTTCCCTCCAACATATGTCACCGTCAACAATGCAAGAAGAATTGGCACCACAACCTCAACAAAAGAATGCCACTTATATTGTGAACATACAAGTGAATGATAATGTTAGTAGATCTCAACAAAAATCTTGAAAACATCCTTTCTTTAGGATAGTTTCCACGCATGTGAATAAAACTAGTAGACCTACTAGCTCATCAAAACTAGCACAAGGACAATCTCGTGCAACCCCCTTCCTCACAAAAACGTTGTTTGTTAACCTTACACAAGAGCCAACAACCATTACCACTCTGAACCTATCACTATGGAGAAACAGAAAATTCCATGCATTACTAATAATGATAAAGGATGCAGTTGTGGGTCAAAATTTCAAAGTATTAACACAATCCCTATACCAACCCACAACAAAGTTAAGGAACAAGTGTGTGTGCAAAACCAAGTCTACACAATACTGACTAAACCAAAAGACACCCAATGGCTTGAAAATGAGAATACAAAACTATTCAAAAGATGCATGGAAACATCCAACACACTTATTAGTCTTGTCCTAAGAAAATGAACCAAACAGAGAACTTAGAGAAGAACATCTTACACTCTAACTATACACTCAAAGAATATGTTAAACATGAAGACACAATAACTAAAATAAAAAATAAACAAGGAAACATGTCTGGACCTCCTAAAAAGAAAACACCTTCTAGTCCAGCTAAAGATATGTCTCCAAATGATCAAAACGTGATTATCATCAATGTTAAATGTGATACCAAGTGGAAAATTAAATCATTAAAGATGATAAATGGAAAAATTATGGTGTATAATCAAGGAAATGTGCGATCCATTTTTTGAATGCTTGTCCATCAGTTTAGTTGTCGTGGAGATGCCCCATCTTGAATCAAGAACTAATAATTGCATTTTCAATTTTTTGTTTTACATTTTTTTATCCTTTTCCTATTTCTTCAAAAAAATTTCAATTCTTAATATGCTTTCTATTTCTTGTTATTTTTCTTTTCTTTATAATTTTCTCTTTTATTGAGTCATTTCCTTTATGTTTTATGAATGCCTACTATGTCTTTGTTAATAACAATGTTGCCAATTGTGATGCAAAAGTCAACACCATGTGTTGGGTCTTTATCCTATGCTATCAAGATGATTGGATAAATAATTGTTTAATGTAGTGAGACCACATCATCCATCCCTCTAGTTTCTCTAAATAAAAGGTCTTTAGAATGAAAATAATATGGTTATTCTCAAACGAAACTAAAAATTAACTACTGGTGATGAGTGGCGAGGTACCCCTACACTCCACCATACGAATACGAGTGTACACGCGCGATCCGGTCGAACTCCGCAGACTAAATGCCTTAACGCCACAAGAAACACTTGGGGTTAATCGTTCGTTGTCTTCC
>MNCI01023140.1:187488-200907 GCA_015680685.1 Gnetum montanum | reverse complement strand
GGAAATGTACAGTTCCCTTCTAATAAGAACTTTAACGAAACAGTGGCTGGGCATTTCTCAAACTAAGGACGGACTCAAGGATTTGCAAAGGGTGTGACTTCAAGGGAACTTGGTGCTCTTGTGTTGGTCATTCACTTGGGTGCTTGGATGTTTTCTTCTTGGGTTTTCTTACCGTTCCGATGTATCCCAATAATCGGAAGCTGAGACAATAAAAATAAAGAAGTCTTTGCATGGTGTGGTCCCCACGCATACAAACACAAAACAAAAAAACAAGCAAAATAAAAAAAATGGAAAAACAGAAAAAGAAAAAAAAAAGAAAAAAGCCAAAAAGCTAAAAGTGAGGATTCAAAGCACACCCCTTAGACGGAATAAATTTGGGCTACAAGCACTGGTTATGGAACCAAAGTGTTCCCTCTAACTAAGGCCCTTCTTGCTTCCCATTCTCTTCTTTGTTTCGTCGGAATGATGGTGGCTCTTCGAAGATGCATCCTTGTTCCCCACGTGGATGATTTAACCAACTACATTGATGCGAAGTCACTTGAAGTGGTTGGTTTGAGCCGGAGTTGGAATGAGATTCGCCAAGTCACATTAATCATCGAACACACAAGGGGCTGTACACCACCTTATTTTGGGGATTCCCTTCCATTATTCTCTTCTTCCCATCCTTCTCTCCATGGTTCACCTCATTGCCGGTTGTATCATTGTATATACTTTGGTTGATGCTTTGTTTTCTTTTTGGTAAATTCTTCCGGTTAAGACTTTAACTCTTGTTTCCAAAGGACATTCCCCGAGCCTACGGACTCTTTGAATGTGGGATTGTCAGGGCATTAAGGGCATGAGCCTGCTTTGGGGAGGACCCACTGACATTCCTATTTGGAACATTAGTTAACTTCTTTTCCTTAACGTTTTGCAATTAATTAACATTTTTGTTCATTTCCATCATGACATCCTTTTTATCGATGCCATAGTTGTCCCTTTTTACCTATCATTCCTATTCCTTTTCTCTCTCCATTCTAACGCTACCGGAGGTTCGCGATTAGTCATGGGGGTACGGGGCCTGATTTTTCGATTTTTATCCTAAGCCCCGGATTTTTTCGTTTTTCTTCCTAACCCCTATACCTTCGGTAGTCATCATCTATATTTTCCCAGATCCATATCAGCCATACCACACCTTAGCCAGTGAACCTAAACCGAAGCAAGGTATGCTTTACTTAATGATTCAATTACCCTTGCTAATATATGATGGTGTTGTGTGTGCAGATGGCAATCATACAACAACAGAATGGATCTGGAGCAGACACTTGGAATGGAGCAGCGCTGAAGCAGCATGCAAGGAGTGGAATTGATAATGCGCTTACAGATGGACAACGAAAGGCGCAATCTAGGCGTTGGCAGCAACAAGACTCTTCTCTTTTCTTCTCTTCTATTCTCTCTCCTCTTTTCTCTCAGCTGCCAACTGTGGCCTGATGTCATTGTAATAAGGTGTTCACCCATGTTGTCATGAACACCAGTTTTTGTCAAGTCTTGTAATAAAGACCGTTCACATGTCATCCCATTAGTTCCATTTTCCCTAATAATCCCATACCTACCTGATATTATTGTAAGGAACTCGAGGACGAGTTTTCATTCAGTCATGGGGGTATGATGAGACGCGGTTTTCACTAGGCCGCGATATCGCGTACGCGATATCGCGGCCGACGCGATATCGCGTCTTCTCCTGCGATATCGCGTACGCGATATCGCGTCCCGCCGCCATATCTATAAATAAGAGGCGGCACTCCCTTCATTTCCCAATCCTGGCTAGTGTAGCGAAGCTCTGGCAGATTGATCACTCCAGAGTTAGAATTTTTCCCCATGTGCCCGCAGTAGGAGTCCTAGAGTGAACGGCTCTTTATTCGAGCAGCTTGTAACCTGAACCCAAGTTGTGTACGGCAATAAAGACGAACTTGTTTGGATAAACCTTGCAGCACGTGGTTTCATTTATTGCTTTATTTCCTGCTTTCCTAGTGCGTTCAAGTACGACTTGATTACGAGCGTCTACGGACGTGTACGGCTAGTCAAGGAATCGGCTGCTTGACGCAATGCATGAGTACGACTCAATTACGAGCATTGGATGCTTGGTAACCCAGTAGCGTATTCCAGGATTCTGCGCTTGGTAACTCCCGGGTCTAATGTGTACGGCTAGTTGAGGAATCGGCTGCTCATTGCTAGGCTAGATCGTGTGATAAGTACGACTTAGTTACGAGCACCCACGGGTGTGTACGGCTGGCTAAGGAATCGGCTGCTTATCACACGTAGGCTAAATAGGTGCCTCAGTACGACCACTTCGAGCACTTGCGTTACGTGTGGCGATCCCAGTAACGATTAGCGTTTGGTAAGCTGCAGTTGCATAGTTCAGGGTGTGTCCGGTAAGTGGGAACGGATGCTGACGCTAGTTAATTTAGACTTAGATCTTAGTTAGAGTTAGTTTAGTTTTCTCAACCCTTTCTCCTGGTAGCATAGAAGATAAGCCGAAAATACCAAAAAAATCACATACCTCAGACTTGCTTAACCATACACTGTGACACATACAAGCAAGTCTAGGAAGACAACGAACGATTAACCCCAAGTGTTTCTTGTGGCGTTAAGGCATTTAGTCTGCGGAGTTCGACCGGATCGCGCGTGTACGCTCGTATTCGTATGGTGGAGTGTAGGGGTACCTCGCCACTCATCAGTAAGGTTGAAGGTCTTTTGCAAGGCAAGGAAAAGAGGTCAAGAAAAGAACAAAGGAGGATATGCCCATGTACAAGTAGTAGCACATACAAGGGTTAAAGTTCAAACATCATATGTTTGCTAGACCCATGGAATGATGAGAAGAAATTTCAGTTCATCCTTCAAGAATGTTCTACATAAAAAGAGAAGCATCAACATAACAATCAAGGTTGGAAAGACTGTCATTACTAGGGAAAACAAGAAGATTTATCTTTGACTAATTTTTCAAAGACCTCTGCAATTTTGTAAACTTTGATGTCTGTCAAGTCTCTTTGTCATTTTGTAATACATCCACTCAACTAAAATTGTGTAATGTGGCACTCCAATTTTGTAATGGTAATCAATCTAGTCTTAGTCACCCCCAATTTTTGTAATGAAACTTCATCCATTTATATATAACTCGAGGACGATTTTTTAGTCAGTCATGGGGATATGATGAGACTTGATATGTTGGGCAACTTTGTTGACGCATTCCCATTGATAAAGCCTTGTCGACGTATCCCAGTCAACGTATCCTCATCAATGCATCCTCGTCAACACAGCTGAATGCATTAACGTATCTCGTTGATGCAAAGCTTGTATTTGCCTATAAATATGTGAGCACTCACTACGCATTTGACAACATTTGGTCAGTAGTCTAACTAGACTCTTGCAGTTTTATTTCATAATCTTAGAAAATAGTTACTGAGTGCCCACAATGTGGATTTAAGTCAGTTGTACAACATCTTATTCAAGTGGCATTGTACCTGGACACATTCCATAAATAGCAATAAGATCAAGATTGATTCATATTCATTGCAACACTTTGACTTAGAATATATTTACTTTTAATGCAGTTTACTTTTGACGTACATAATTAATATTTACATGTCCATGCACATTAATCAATTGATGGAATGAGCATGACTAGTTTCGAGCGTAAACATGTATTTACTTGGTAATCCTAGTAGTCTTATTACTTGGTTCGTCGAGTAGCATAACACTTGATAATCCCAACAGTGGGTACGTGAGTTTAGGACGTGTACAGCAAGCTAGGAGTGGACACTCCTCACCCTTAGGATAGTTTAGAGTTTTATTTTATTAATTAATTAGATTAATTAATCAATTTCTATATTATTATTCAATTAGTTTAAGGCTCACATAACATCAATAATCATATGCCTCACTTTGGACTAAGCCATATGTGACAAAACTACTACTAGTCCAAGTGAGAAGACAGCAACCTGCAATCAAGGCTTAACAATCTAGATACCACACTAGTTTCATCCACGGAATTCAATCGGATTGCATGTGAACACTTGTGATTCATATGGTTAGGCATAGGGGATACCCACTGCTCATCAATTATAAAGTTTTAATTGGACTATATATCTTGAGGTGTACGTACAAAACAATTATTTGAATTTCCAATACCATCCCATATAGCAATGCATTTTATTAATATAACTTATGCAATAAGAATCTCATACACAAAGTTACCAAGTTACCATTGACCATTATACAAAATATGTTGGTGTCCCAAGCATAATTCAAACTCATAACTCAAGTGGTTAACTCATTGCTCAATGAGGATTTGCAAAAGAAAGGTTTCAAGTTCGAGTCATACCTAAGGCATTGTTATATTCTTAAAAAAGAACAAAAAAAATCTAACTAAGCAAGATTACTTTTTTGTAGGGATAAAAGATAAATATAAGAAAGTAGTGCAAAATCATTGAAGTTCTTAAATACATAGTAAGAATTTGGAACAAATATTACTTGAGGCATCTAATAACGTTAATAATGCTCATAAACATAAAGCTCATAAGAATTGGTTTGATGGTGATTGTTTCCAAGCTAGGAATAATATAAAATATGCTAGCAAGAAAACAAAGATATCATTTGATCAAGAGGTATTATAAATAAAAAAGTTAAAACAAAAACAATTTGTTCATATGATCAAAAGAGCCTACCAATTTTTTGCAATTTTATCACATGAAAGTTCCTACTCAACCACACTATCGATTTGATGATGTCTGTGCATTTTAATGTAATTTTTTGTAGGGGAAGATGATATTTGTTGTCACGATTTTTGTCAAGCTCCTTTGCATTTTACCCTAGAAGAACTTATAGATGGCATTAACAGATAAACATGTTGAAATCTATAGATTCATATTTTTTATATGATGAATTATTTAAATTGGCAAGACTATCTATTCACACAAAAATTTGAAAAAAATTAATTGTTGCTTTTGTTAATGATTTTGTTATGGAATATGAGTAAGGCAATACTTCTTTATAAAAAGGGTAATAGAAATAATTTAAACAACTATCGTATGATAGTTGTAAGCATTATTTTTGCTAAGTTGTTATGTACTATTCTTGAAAGAAGAAGCAATTAGGTATAAACAAATAATGTCAAGGTAATTTGACAACCAATTTTCATACAAACCCATTCTACTAGTGATTATCTTGTCACTCTTAACAATGAGGTGTTAGCCTAGTGGTAAGACTTTTAATTTGAAATGGTTCAATTCTGGTAAATAACAATCAATTACAAATTTATAATTGAATTAAATATCTTGAGGTAAATGCATTAAGAAAAGAATAGAAAGAAGAATAAAAGGTACCTCTGCAACGAAAAACAAATGTAATGAATAAGGAATTTGGGCTTAGAATGTTAGAAAACAAATCTTTCATATAATCATTTAAGCCTATTGTCTTATATGAATGTTCAATTTGAGGACTAGATCTTAGTATAAAAAATTATCACTTCATATTCCTCTTATTTAACAATGCATTCTTACCTACCTAAGATTGTCCACCTCTATTAAAAGCTTATAGTTTAAAGTAGATATTGTCATCATCTTAACTTTATCAAATAATATGAGATTGACTATAATTAAATCAACCTTTACTAAGAGCTAAAAAGCTAAATTTTATCTATTTACAAATTTTCCATAGCATCAAATAAAAAATTCCTCCTAAAAGGTTTATATAATTTGCTTTAAAACATGGCCAAACCATTTAAGACTATTATTTTAGCTAAAATTGTATTCTAACCCATGAACAAGCTCTTCAAAATTGTTCCTTATTACATGTCCACGTTAATCTTCAATTTAAAATGTATCAAAATTCAAACGTTGAAGGAGTTTATTAGTTGAATTCATGCAATGGAAATCGAACCTACAACCTCATAATTAAAAGTCTTTAGTACAAGCTCATCCTGATGATTCAGCGGTGATTTCATGTACTTGAAATGGGTTGCAGCTTTTGAATGCATGCCGAGTATGGCATTCATAAAGATTTATCATCTGCAAGTGACATGGATAGTACCGTAAGACCACAACAGACTGCATGCGCAACCTCATTCCAACTCTATAACTCCATGCATATCATGAGAACGCAGGACAAGTTACGGAAGTTTGCAGCATTAGATACAATTATTATATCTCAAATGTTCTACTTCTATCACAAATTCTAGCGAAACAGCAACGAAACTAAAAATAAACAGGGTTACCGCTCATTATTCTGAATGCAAGGAGAATCAATAACAAATGGTAGATTCCAGGAAACAAAATTCGCATCCCCTGTTAAACATGTTAGCAATATTGTAACATTTGTTTATATTACTTTCAATTACATCATCAAAAAGCCTCAAGTATGGACCAACGCTTTTACATTAGTAAACCCTTTTAAGAATAGATTAGTATGTTTCTTCTTGTTCTGGCAGCTTCTCAAATGCATTGTATCTCTCACACAAGCTTCGTAGCGTTGCAACAGAATGCTGCATAGCATTCAATTTTATATCCCTAAACATGGCCTGCATTCGCAGTATGCACAACAAATCAGAAAACCTAGTGACGCCCAAATCTTGAAACCTGGAGAGACAACATCAAATAAAAAGCAGAACCCGGACACTACCTGGTAATCATCACCATACTTCATGATAAGTCGGCCAACATACACCTTTTGCATGGCCGTCAACCTTTGCGGAGGGGCTCTTTTACCATCCTTGCGTTTTTTCTGAAGAGCAGATTTTAATTCTACACACAAAAGCAATATGAAAACTTCATTTTGTTTTCGTTTTTATGGCTTTTTGACATAATATTTAAAACGGTCAAAAAGATAAAAAAAATTTTAAAAAATAATAGATACAAAAATTTGTGCATCTTCCTAAATTTGCTTTTAATTTACATTTAAAGCCATGAACTTAACCATATAAGTTATGTGTCCAGCTTTGTGAATAAAGTACATAGAAATGCTTGGCCATGTGCCAATTTGCATGTTGGGAAGATAACACCTACATCTTCAATAGCTGCAAATAGGCGTGAATTTATTTGGGTATCAAGGATAAGAACCTACAGCCGTAACAGATACAAACCAGATCGGTGGTTGCTCCTATGCCTATCTGTGAATCAGACGTGTGCGAGATCTATAGAGTCAAAGGTTCTTGGACCTTGGACATCTATACACAAACAAGATGTTTTAAAATTAGTTGCTCCTATATGAGTTAATTCTTAGCCAAAGAGACGAATCATCGCCTTTCATTTGCTAGCAGGAGATGATTAAACGTGAAAAATTTGCATATGAAATTTATAATTTCAGTGGTAAATTTTTAAAACTTCAGTAGCACATTCAGGTTTTTTCTCCATTTTCCTGTCTAAAGTAAGAAGGTGAGAACCAACTTAAAGAGATACAAACCATTCCCAGACAACCCTAACCTTACCAAGGAAACAATGAGGAACAAAGAACTCAGCAGCTTGCAGGAATACAAAAATGCAAATAACTGCTAGAGTTCACCACCTGAGCTAACAAGTTATTAGGATGGCTAATAACAATGCTGAATGGATAATGGATAATCATCATCGCTGTTGTTGCCTTTATGCCAACGACACGGGCCAGGTAAGTGGAGGATTTGATGACAACTTTTACAAAAATTTCCGATTCTTATAATATGATTTTTGAATTTTATGGCTGCCTATCCCTGTTTCCCTTAAATGTACATTGTCGACTAAGATGGCAGGCATCTCGGCGTAGACCTTTGAATCAATCCTGTGACTTGCAATCCACAAGCTCCATGCTCTAAGGTTCTAATCACCTGAGCTAAGCCTCATTGACAGCTTTGCTGTATTATTGCAAAACCATAAAATCTACACCAAACACTATGGAATCCAAAACTCAACTCTACTAACTCATAGCTAACTACATACTCAAATCAGAATTTAATTAGAAAAGTAATATCTGACTAAGACATTAGGGAATGGTATAAATGCACGTAATACAACCAACTCACACATTGATATAGGTGCATCATCATCATCCTAGCCTTATCCTAATAATACAGAGTAGGCTAGCCTTATCCTAATAATACAGAGTAGGCTACATGGGTTCTCTTTTGACATTTACCTCTATGAAGCACTAAATTTTTATCTATCTATAATTTATTCATATCATCTTCAACTATTTCTTCCCATGTCTTTTTTGGTCTTCTTCTCAGCAACTTTCTTAGAACTGTGATGTGGCAACCATTTTTGATGAGTTCAACATCTGATCTTCTTTGAAGATAACAAACCATGTAAGATGACATTCTTGTAGCTTTATCTCTTCCTGTAAGATTCACATTTCTGGTGCACTACTATGTTGTTCATGCTGCATTTTTACAACTAAACATTAAACACCATATTAAAACATCAGGTCTTATTATTGTCCTGTAAAATCTTCCTTTTTACTCTTTATTAGGATCCTTTTATCGTATAAAACACAGTCACCCTATCTCCATTTTGACCACCCTTCATCAATCCCATTTCTCATATCCTTATCAGATTGGAGCATTGATCCTAATTAGTAGAACTGTTTGCAATAAGACTGTTTTGGCTTTGAATTGTTACTTCTGTTTCATCACTATTCATAGTTTGACTGAAATTACATTCCATGTGTTCTGTTTTACTTCTACTAATTTTTAAACTTTTTGCCTTTAAAGCATATCCCCGCTTTTCCATTTTAGAAGTAATGTTTGCTCAAGCCTCTTGACACCGAAGAAGCACCAACTAGACATTGTCTGTCAACAGAAATTCCGAGCTTATGATTTTAGATCAGATCGATGGCAAGTGATGTAAAGCATGGGCTTAAATGGAATTTCTTAGCCAAATTACCGACATTAATAGTGTTCATGTAGGATTGAGAAAACTATCTCACGTTTCCACAGTGAACAATGCATGGTAGGGCCTACATAGTTCAGTTGCACTAATGTGACGAATATAAGATTTTCGTGATTGGACAATAATAGTAATAGTAAGGGAGAAAGCATAAAGAAAGTGCAGAACTTTTAAAAAAATATTTGCAATATTTAATAAACCCTTAATCTAGAATAAAAACTGAGAACATAAATTAGATTTTGCACAAAACCATTCCTTGATATGAAATAATGAATCCTGAAAAATGCTGGAACAAATGAATCCTGCTTCTTACATAAGAATAAGAGGTAAGGGAGAGCTCCAAATTCCGCTTTGGCCAAATTCATTCCTAAATCCATCACCTTCAGGGTTCTCAAATACCAGTCTGTTCTCAAATACCAGTCTGTGCATTTGCCTGGCGGATTCTCCCTTTCCCAAAAACACTATCAAGGCACAGGGGATGGTCCGCAAGTCTGAATCTGGTAGTTTTAAACTCTTATTTGTGTAGATTATAATATTTATATAAATGATTATTCACTGATTGTGAAGAAGTGTGTATCTGTGTTGTGTGACTTCAGCCATCCTTTCCAAACAAGTCTTGAATTTGATGATTATTCTTACCGTGGCACTAATAGATAAGGCTGGCTTCTTTTTAATTTTTGTTTTGTTCTAAAAGGTAAAATAGCATAGATAAAAAGCTACTGCAAGATCAGCGTGAAAATGCTCAAACTTTCATTGTCAAACATATAAAATTCTTGCTCATGATTTTTGTGATCTGTTGTTTGCTTCCTTCCGGATCTTGTGCTCTTATTCTCTCTGTGTTTGATTGGTAATCATTCTTTTAACTCCAGTGTTGAAGGGATACAAAACAATAAAAAGCTACAACATGAGCAACAGTGGTCGGTAACGTACAAGGCCAAGACTTTGGGCACCAGGAAGCTCACCCCAATCGAATTTCATATACATATACATATATACCAATTTAGGACATCCTGAAAATTTCATTGAAATTATACCAAAACTCAAATGATCCTATTCTACAGGTCAGGGTTTAGATGCGCACCATCGTCTTCCAAGTCGCTGCCGCTGTCAATGACCTGAAATTCGGGATCAACATCAGGATCGTGTTGCGGCTGCGACGGAGGCAGCTGCAGCGCAGGCTCTTGGATGGCCCAGTCGAAGCGATTCCGCGAGCCCCGCAAATTTGGATTTGCAACAACACCGAATGCGCGATAGTTTTTCAACACGGTACCCTTGTCATCCCACTCGGCCCTGAATTCCATCCGTTTTCGACATTACGCCGCGATGAGAAAGCTTCCCTACTTAGGGTTCGACTTATATATTAAACGAAAAATGAAACACGGATGGATATTTTAGCAGACCTGGAGGCGTCGTTCTTAAGCCTGTCAGGAAGTGTAGAGGAGGCTTTGAATACCCTGGGCTTGCGCTTGGGAAGTCCCACCCTGACCTTGGGTATGCTCTTCTTTAGCCTTCGTCTGGATCGTCCCATCTTTGCTTAAGGACTCCTTCTTCTTCTTCTGCTTCTTCTGCAACCTCCCCAAAAACGCCAGCACCTACGAAACTCTTGCAAGTTTTACGACGCCATCAGTGTAATAAAGAACCAAAGCGCATGGATACCAGTCAAATGGTGATTTTTCGGGCGCGCGCTAAGAACCAGGGTTATTACCTAGTTTCAGGAGCACCTCGTACTGGCTCCAATTCCAGGTGAGCAGTGTCCTGGCTTGCCCTTGCTCGTTGCTGCGGATTTGGGCACCAAAAGTCGCCTCTTCAATTTACACGAAAGTAGTGCCAGGGAAGAAACCGTTCTTATTTTGATGTTAATGATTTATCTTTTTCGAATTAATAGACTTTTTTGTGTGTAGTATTATTTAGGGGTGTTGGAACCGAAACAAGTGAAACCTAGGTATACTCTACAATTTATAGAAGTTTATAACTCAACTATTTAGTAGAATCAAACCTGTGACCCTCACCACTAAGCTAAGATCTCATTGTTAGCATTGTATATGAGAGTAGTAGTCAAATATAAATAAGTGAATAAAAGTGTAGCTTTTGAAGAGGTTTTAGAGTGTAATATGCTTAGGACAATACTTTGGCTAGCATGTGTGGAGCATTGTCATGTGAGCTAACCAATTGGCCCATGGCCCACATTCTAAGTAGCATTGTAGTTGCCTATTACATAAGCTCAATATAGCCTACATTCATGAACAATAACATTATATAACATTGTATACTTTGTTGTTTTAAGATTTGTTCATTATATGTTGCTCGTTAAAGTTGATGATGAGATATTACATCTCACATTTTAAAAGCTTGTGGAAGAAAATTCAAATGAGGTCATTATAAGCATCAAGGGAAGTTCTTATGCAACACATATCCTTATGCCTCATAACATAAATTTTCTCTTCTTACTTTAAAGAAATTATACTAGGATGCAAGTTGGTATGCTTAGAGGCTTAATGAGCCATTCTTTAATAGTTAAACCTCAAAAACCATCTCAATACCTACAAACATTCTCAAGTGATCAAATAACAAGGTTAATGACATAGTTCGACTTATCATCAAAAAAGCATAGACCATAATGAATCAATGAAGTAGATGCCATTAGACTCCATGACTCAACTATGAACATGATAAAATAAACCTTACCTTCTTGGTCAGGTGGGAGCTAGGATGCAACAGAGATAGTAACTACACACATCTACCCCAATTTCATGCATAATATTTTTAAAAGGAAAACACCATTAAAAACCTTTTTAATTAATGCATGAAACATGAGAATACATCAAAATACAAGGCAAAAGGCTCATGCACACACAAGCTATAATGATTTAAGAAGTACTGAGCCTCCCATGTACACCAAAACTTTATACACTCAACAATGCATGTGAACTTTGAGGCCTTGCACGCCTAACAATGGATGTAAAGTGTGAGGCCGTAGACCCCTTTCAATCCTTACCTCCCTATAAATAATGATGCATAATGCCAAAGGCAATTCAAGATACGTAATGGACTCATACTTTGTTCTTAGAGCTCTCCTCTTGGTCCATAGACAATACACCAAAATGGCAAAAAGCCCCTTTTTGTGTCAACTATTCATCATTTTATAGTTATGTCAATGATTCCATTCTTTTCAATAAGGAAAACACTTATTTAAAAGTGTCGAGTGGCTTGGTATGAGCCACTCTAGATGTCACCTAGCAAGTTGCAACTTCACACAATGAGTGTTATTACAAAAAACTGGAAACCAAAACATGTTCTCAATGTGCAAGCCTATGGTTCACAACACCTCACATCTCATTCAAACTATGAGAGCTTGTGGCTAGCAACTCCTCACAATTAGACATTTGATAAAGACCCAAAAACTAAACTCTAATCTCAATGTGGTTGGCTACAAACACAATCCTTCCATAGTTTTCAAAGTAGGCTATAACCTATTGTGAATAACACCTACCTCACAACTCCCTATCTAACTTAAAACCTTCATTAAAATTTGTCCTTGGACTATGTGCAAGTCATGCCTAACTTGCAACGAGGCAAGGTGTAGTTTCCTTGCATTTGCAAGTCTAGCATATAAAATATCACAAAATGACCTTCATTTGAAGCCAAATTCAAGGGATAGATTCCCTAAGACTCCTACATCACAATGAGAGTAGAAATTACAACTTATAAATGTGAGTTGTTCATACACCATGAATACAATTGTTATACTTACTTGGTTTGTCTAGAATTAAGAATTGCTACATAGAAAATTGATGTTAATAAAAAGGCTTTTATTTCTTTAATGTTTACTTGCTTCAAAGACTTGTATGCTAGCTTATTTTTTAAGTTGATAGTAACATGTCAAAGTTGAAAGAAAACTTTGAATGTATTGGAAAACCAAAAGAATGAATTTGATATAATATTAACCAATGTGCATATGCTTTTAGTGAATGATTTCAATTTGTTGGAATTAGTTAAATAGAACATAAATATACTAGTGATAGGTATGTTTTTAATGCTTGATTCAATTTAGTCAAGTATAGATTTTATTTATAACTTTTAAGCTTGTTAATTTTGTTTATTTCAATGATGTTTGTAGATGGAGTGATAAAACCTTATGTCAATCAGCTATGATATCGTAGTTGTGCATACATTATCATTGATGTGATGTAGTGGGCCATGTTCATGCCTATAAATACCAACCCACCATCGCATCAAAATAATCAACTTTCACCAATACTTGGCTAAATTCTAATAGCTTGTTGATGAGTGGCGAGGTACCCCTACACTCAACCATACAAATACGAGCGTTACACGCGCGATCCGGTCAAACTCCGCAGACTAAGTGCCTACATGCCTTATGGAACACTTAAGGTTAATCGTTCGTTGTCTTCCCAGACTTACTTGTATTTGTCACGGTTGTATGGTTAAGTAAGTCTGAGGTATGTGATTTTTATATCTTTTATGTTTTATCGCCTATGCTAATGAGGGAAAGGGTGAAGAGACTAAGTAACTA
>MNCI01023140.1:140190-175636 GCA_015680685.1 Gnetum montanum | reverse complement strand
CACGAAGTCCAAGATGTGTACGGATGATCAAGGAATGGATGCTCATCGCACTTAGGCTAGATTAGATTCTTTTACCCTTTTCCTTCCTAGCTTAGCTTAGTTAACATTATTTTCCATTGCCTTCAGGAGTAGCGTTAGATTAGGAATCACATCATACACCTCACTCTAGACTAAACCATACGTGACAAATATAATACTAGTCCAGGTGGGAAGATAGCGAACTGCGACCTAAGGCTAACTATCTAGGTGCCACAACTAGTCCGTTTGCGAAGTTCGATTAGATCGCATGTGAGAACGCTCGTATTCGTATGGTTGAATGTAGGGGTACCTCGCCACTCATCAATAGTAGTGAAAAATGAAAGTTGGGTTTATTGACTTTACAAGCAAGAAAATTACTAGAATTTATGGGTCTTCATACTTATAGAATTCTTTAGCATAATGACTTGCCAACAATACTTGACTGAGTGGTTGTTATAAGTCTTGAAATTGCTAGTCCAACATTAAGATGTATATTCAGTTTTTATAATTTTGATGCAAGAGGGTAAACTGTACTAGCAGCCTCCATGTTTTTTTTGTCAAAAAGTAACTTATTTTCCACTTGTGTTTTATATTAATTTCTTAGTAGAAAGTGAACCTTGATGGACTATAGGTGATAGGTATTTTCTCTATGTTAGAAAACAAGTAATAACTCATACTTGTCCAATGAAATCTATTTGTATATATATTGTTATGTTTAGGATTTGTATAAAAAAATTTATTAGTATGATTTGTACATTGAACAAAGTAGGAATAATTATTTATTATAAGGTATGGATTATAACCAAAACCCTTTAATAACCACCAATTGTATCTCAAAATGCTTGTGTTGGGAATTTGAACATGGACTTTGTGATAGTAAGATTCATTAGTGATAGGTGGCTCAAGTGGTTTTCTCATTCTCTTATCAAGTGATAGGTTGCCAATTTAAGTCACACTCAATGTATCATTATGTTCTTCCAATGTTTTTACTTAGTGATGAGCGGTGAGGTACCCCTATGCCCAACCATACGAATCACAAGTGTGTATGCGCGACTCAGTCGAATTCCGCAAACTACAAGCACTTACGTACATAGAATTCTAGCTAGCAAAACCTTAGCTAGAATAGTCGTTGTCTTCCCAACCTCACATGTCATATTTTAAAGCGATGGTTCAGCGAGATTGAGGCAAATTATTTTTATTAGTTTTGTTTTTATCTTTTAAGGTTTGATTCTTCTAGTGTAGGAAATGGAAAGTTGTATAATTTTGTGACTATTCTACTCTATCACTTAACTCTCCCTAGCATAAGCAACTGATCCCATCTTCCGTGCACACTCTGAGCATACCCTAACCACTACTGGGTGACTAGATGTTAAGCGTCACTGGGTTGCCAAGTGTCAAGTATATGTTTGAGATGGTTGTGCCTATGGTTCTTATAAACTATGAAAAGGGTTGTAACCATGAAGTGATAATAATAAAGGACTTTGGAATGCTTAAAACATAAAAATATTAAAGTGTTTTAATGCTTAAGTAATTAAATCTAAATGTTGCAAGGAATGTTCAAAAAGCTCGTCTTTATTGTCGCTCACACCAATGCGCTCAGGTACATTAGTGCTCAAATAAAGAGTCGTACACCCTTCTCACTCCTGTTGCGGGCACTTGGAAAATATTCTAACTTGTATGGAAACAAACTGCAAGAACTTCGCTATAATTAACTCAAAAGATGCCATAAATGCTGTGGGTGCATGCATATTTATAGTGAGAGACAGACTTTGTGTTAATGGGGTTGTGTTAATGCATGGACGAATACGTCAACGAGGTCACATCACTGTGGCCGTGTCAATAAGGCTCCCTTAACGCAGCCTAGTCAACATATCAACTGAACACTTCATTGTACCCCCACGACTGCATGGAAACTCGTCCTCAAGTTTATTACAATTTGGAAGGTATGAAATTATTACAGCACACATGACAAGACACATCTACATAAACACTGATTCTATTGACATACGAAGTGCCTGAGTGTACAAAAAAATAAATTACAAAATTGTGGTGTTCAGAGATAAAATTGAACACCTTGATAGCAATGGATTCTCCACCCTACTAAAAATGCTGAAGTTGCTAGAGAAGGTCACACTATCCCTGGTGGCAGTGGTTCTAATGGGCCTTCACCAACTTTTGGTGCATGTGGCAGTTGAGGCGTTGATGATGGTTGCCCTGTAGCAACTACGATTTCTGAAGGTAATCGAAAAGCCTCCAACAATGCCCTCATTTTATCCTCCTTACTTCTGGGATCATTCACCGTCTAGGCAGCTTCGCCAATGTGTGCCGAAATAGGAACATCCCAAGGACATGGAAGTGTAGGAAAAAGTTCATTCAAATTGACAAACCAAGCAGCGAACTATTTTCGTTTAATATCGAACACTCGAATCGATGTCTGTAACTGTTGGTAGTCATTCATTCGTTGGGCCAAGTTCTCTGCAACTGCATGTTGTTCTTCAAAATAGGTGCAGAGAACTTTGAGTTCCGCATTTGCTATTTCTAACTTTTGTTTTGTTTCTTTATGCACTTGGAACTCACCCTCGTATAAAGAATACGAGGTGGCCACTTACTTTTCCAAGTCAAATAGCAGCCTTCCAGCTATCAGCATAGCCAGGTTTGCATAACGAAGATTGACTAAGTCCATGTATTCTGTCATCTCTTCAATCTGCAACTCTTTGAGATGGATCTTAGCTTGGTTGTAGGTATTCAATCCATTGAAGATGGGTTGCCATACTTCGCCTTCTTCCCCGAGCTATTGGACTGCTTGGTTCATCTTAGCTTTTGTGACTTGAATCTCTTTTTCATTTACTTCCTTTTACAATCCCACTTGGTCCTTATAATGATTTTTTACTTGTTCAAACTTAAGGGCCTCATTTTTCCAAGCGAAAATTTCAATAGCTGATTTTTGTCATAAGGCTTGAACTTCCTCCATGGATAGATTATGATTTTCAGCCACCAATCTCCTTACATCAATGTTTACCCTAGCTAGCTCCTCCTGCTATTGATAGATAAAATTTTTTTTTTTTATTTTCAACACCAACATTATGTAGGTGATGAACTTCTATAGTCAACCTAAAATTCTCTTGGTGAACCTCTGCCAAGTCCTTGTTTAGATGTTAAGAATGGGCGTTTGTTAAGGACTTGTCAAAGATTGCCAACTCTCGCTTATTCTTAACCATCTAAAGTTTATTTTGAAGCTGTTGAAAAGCTTCATTCCTAGTGAGTTCACGATTGAGAAGAGCTGGATTAGCAAGTTGGGCCCTTTGTTGGGTAACTTCCATAGCCAAGCATTGATGATTGTCTTGGGCTACTTCAAGTTGCCCTTCCAAGATGAGGCACTTGCCCCTTACTAAGAGTAGCTCTGACTGGGTTGCAGTGATGTTGTCTAGAAGATCAAAAACATTTGGAAGTGGTTGCCCAGTTCCCATTAGTCGGTCCAACAACTCTTCATGTTGGGCTACGTTGATTCTGCTACGTTGAGTTCCTGAAAATGTCTATACATCTTCAAGTCCATGTACATCTGGTACAGGTGCCATAGGTGTATTAAGGACCATAGCAATTGTGTCAACAACCACTTCTACCACAACTTATTGTCCCTAGTGTTGCATTACCAGGATAGTCGCCCCTTCTCCATCCTCCAAGTGCACTGAGAAAGTAGCAGCATTTCCTACTGATTACAGGGCAATAGACCAAAGGGCCTTCTCCACCACTAGTTCCTACTGATTGCTCCTATTGGCTTAAGAGTAATTTTCGTATCTCGTGTATGTGTTCTGCGATCGTCTGTGAGCTCGAGCTTGTTGTTTGTGCAGGTGGTGGAGGTGGTTGTTGCTCTTCCCTTAGTTGTGTGGTGGTAGGAGTCTTGTCTTTCATCATTTCTCGCCACGAGGTAATTGGGGCATGACGCAATGTATCATTATCATATTGTGCTATCCCTGCCCATTTGCACAACTTTCTGATTAGGCAGGGGTAGAGCTTGCCTTCCACGTTCGTTTTCAGTAAATCTTTTCTCAATTTCAAGGAAAAGCAACTATGGAAGGTTAATGGAAAAATTTTCGCTTAGAGTGGCACATGCACGAGCAGAGAAGGCAGTGATCTTGCTAGGTTTTACCATTGGATTCAAGTGGTAAGACATGATTTTTGAGTAAACCCTCTCTGCGGTGGTTAGTGTGCCGAACTTCTTACATTCTACCCCATAGCACCGCCTAATCCACTCCCCTTTTACTTCAGGATCTGCTTGTTTGGGAATCTCCACCACGTCAACTCCAGTCTTTGGCAACCCAAGAGCTTGTGAAATTGCTTCTGCAAAGTAAGATACATGAATGTCTTTGATTCTTACTTTGGACCCCAGTTGCCAATTCATCCAGAAGAGATAAGTTTCTCCTAGGTATCATTCACCACTGGATGTGATAACTGGCCACGTAGGAGAATTTTGTAGTTGAGTTTTGACTTCTTCTAGTGTATTTTCTAGAAATGATCTGAAGTTCAACTCTTGAAGGACCATTCGTTGCAGCTCCCTCAGCTTGATACCGTCAATACATGCCTGGGTCAGGGTGACCTCAAGTCGTGGCGCTACCACTAGAGTCTTGTCCCTTCACGATTGTTCTCTGGGGATGTCCTCTTTAGGAATCTGACGAATAGATTCCATGTTGGGTCCTTTGCGAAGGAGGCTAGTTGCGTGTGAACCCTCCGCATGCTCTTGAGGTCATGTGCCTAGTCCTCTTCTCATTCTAGGTCACTTGTCCCTTGGTTGGGATGGTCCTTCTTCCCTTGGATGCCTCGGTTTAGGTGCCATTTGCAATCAAAACATAAATATGAATTATAATGTGTATAAGTTATGGCAATCATACACCTTCTCATTTTGACCAAGCTATGACATTAACACATGCATCCTGTTAGGTTCTCCGGAGTGTAGTTTGAGGGGTTAGAAAAAAAATAATAAAACATGATGAGTTTCAATTTTTAATTGTTTTGTTTTATTTTTTTTTCTATCCCCTAAGAGGTGATAAGGCTTTGATAATCATTATACTTTGGTAATCATAATAATCATTAACCTTCCCCCCCCCCCCCCCCCTCCACGATGTATAGCATACCTCCAGTAGTGAAAGGGTTAAAGACACGCGATGGACACGTTTGGTGCTCGGAAAGAAGACTTGACGTAGGAAAATGGAAAATCTCCCCTAGCTTTGTGAAGAAATGGACAAATTTCAAAGGTGCAACACGGGTATATATAGTATTATTCTCTTGTGTCGACGGGGCCACGTAAATGCAGGTGGGTACGTATATGGGGCCTAGTTGATGCAATTGTTCAATGGGGTTGACCAGCGTTGACCGATGAATTAAAAGTCCAAAGCTATGAATTGTAGCACAACATTAGGGGGGATTCGAGAATGTCGAGACTAAAGAACAGTATGAGAGAAAAAGGAAGGAAAATTGTGATCAAAGGAAGAGTCGAAATTAGAAGAATATCAGAGTATGGAACTTGGTTGACGAAGGGCTACGCAATGGGCAGCATAGAAATGATCAACCAACTAAATCAAAGGGATAGGAGATTAACAAACGAAACCAAGGGATGTGTAAGTGGGTCCTCCCCATAGCAAGCAGTAGCCTTAGTAGCCCTTGCACATCGTCAACATAGGAGTCCATGGGCCCCATAGTTAATTAATGGTGACTACAAGTTAATACTCACATCCATGAAAACCAGTCGAAGAATTAGAAGTTCTAGCAAAGTACGACAAACGTTCAAAACATAAAATCGGCAATGAGGTGAGTAATGGGAAGCAAATGATGGAGAGAAGAGGGAGTGAAATGGAATTCCTAAGTTTGGTCACATGAAATCCCTTGTGAATTATATGATTAAGTGACCTGGTAGGATCCATCCTCAGTCTAGACCCAAAACCAACCACGCTCAGTGATATCGCATCAACATTCGAAGACTAGTCCATTCCGTTGAGGCACAAGAATGTTCCCACAAACAACCACCACTCCAACATGAGTGAGAGATAGGAAGTGAAAAAGGGGTTGAGTTAGAGGGGACAAAACAAGTCCCATAACTAGTGCTTGTAGCCCATTAGAGGCAATTTAAGGGGTGTGCTTTGAATTTCCATGTTTTATTTTGTTTTTTGTTTTCGATGGAAACCACACCATGCAAAGACCCATGTAGTTTCGCATGCATTTGGTCTAATGGGTGTGCTTTGAATCCTCATGTTTTGTTTTGTTTTTTTTTTTTAAATGATGAGGACCACACTGTGCAAGGACAAATTACCATTTAACTTCTTGTTATGAGATAATATGGAGTGGTAAGAAGTTTTTGAGGACACACGCTCGCATACAAGGGAATAGAAAAGTATGAAGAATGTTGCATTCCCCTTGAGGTCACACCTTGTTCAAACCGTTGGATCCACCTCAAGTCCAAAAACTACGCAAGTCACAAATTAATTAAAGTTGTTTTTAATTGAAAGGGATTTGCATGTTTCCAAAATAAGGAAAACCGTGGAGTGGGTCGATGGGTGGATGACGTGGACTCACTGCCTATTACATGAAATGAAAGTAGAACGTGACTTCCTAGAACAATAATGCTAAGGCAGGAGCTAGATAGAATAGGTGAACCATATCATGCAAACCATCTGAAAGAGAAACAACCGCACTAGTACATCTTGTGATAATAAGACAACTTATTAATGAAAAGTATAAAACAATCGAAGGATAAGTACATATATACAAATAGAAATAATTAAAGAAAGAAAGAAAAAGTAAGTAACAATGGTCAAACGTACTAACGATGTTGTAAAACAAAAAGGTGTAAAACAAAAACTTTCAAAAATAACTGAGGAGCCCGTAGAGGTTGTTAGCATGGATGGTGGTCTCCCCCATGACTAAGCTAGGAGGAGGAGATTTGGAAAATGGAACAAGGTTGACTATGCAACAAGAGGGCAGTGACACTGGTTTGATGGAGTTCATGGAAGGGTTTTAATTGTTGCATATTGACTAACTGTGTTTTCATGGGATCCTTAGGTTTGTGTATAAGCAGGGCCCCGAACGAAAAGGTTTTGAAAACAATATAAGGTCCTTCCCACAGTGTTTGAAACTTAGTACATTATGGCACATGTGTGGGGTTCCAGTAGAATACCTTATCTCCACATTGAAATGTTACCTTTCAAATCCTAAGATTATGATGTTTTTTATTATAAACCTTGTGTATTTCATTTAATGATAGGGCTACTAGTGAATTCTGATCTAGCACATTCAAGTTGATGAGTCGTTCTTGTTGTGCTAGTGATAAGTCAAGACCCAAGTCATTGGCGGTAGATAGTGTTTGGAGTTCTACTTGAATTAGAAGTTTTGGTAGTTTCCCGTACACTAACTCGTAAGGAGAGTAGCCGATAGGAAGTTTCCATGTTGAGTGATAGGCCCAGAGGGCATCGTTAAGTTTTGTGCTCCAATCCCTCCTATATTTGCTAATGGTCCTAGTTAGGATCTTTGTAATCTCCCTATTTATGACTTCGACTTGCCCATCGACTTGGGGGTGATAAAGTGTTGTAAATTTATGTTCAAACCCCAAGTGCTGCATGAGTTTACAAAAAGTATTGCCTGTAAAGTGAGTTCCATTATTCGAAATGAGTGCACGTGGCACCCCAAACCTGTTCACGATTTGCTGTTGGACAAACCATGCGGTGGTAGTTGAGGAACAATTGGTGATGGCTATCGCCTCTATCCACTTGGTACAATAGTCTACTACGACGATGATATATGCCTTTCTGTTGGACATGGATGCGATGGGACCCATGAAGTTGATGCCCCAAATATTGAAGGGTTCTAGTGGCTGGATCCACTATTGAGGTCCCTCCATTCGTGCTGTCATCCCACCATCTCATTGACATTGTTCACAGGAGTGGATGAACCATTGAGTATCTCTAAAGAGTGTAGGCCAGTAATACCTTACAAGCAGGATCTTAATGGCCATGCGTCATCCAGCATAATGGCCCCCACAAGAACCTTCATGAGCATCTTGAAGGATGTGTAGTTTATCCTCATCAAGGACACACCATCGAACCAAGCCATCCACACACACTTTGTAAAGGTGTCCGTTGATTTTCGTGAAGTGCTTGGCCTTGTGAAGAAACTGTTGCTTCTTCCAACGATCCCACTCCTTTGGTAACTCTTGTGTTAGAAGATAGGTAAGGATGTTGCTGAACCAAGTTGATCTTGCAGGCGTTTCCTTGGCGATTGCTCCAACAAAGAGGAGTTCATCTAGGAATTGGTTGGAGAGTGGCTCCTCCTCTACATTATCCCATCGTAATCGAGTAAGTGGTCAACAATCACATTCTCAGTTTCATTTTTGTCTACCATAGTAAGATCGAATTCCTGAAGGATCACAAGCCACCGTATACTCCGAGGACTCACCATTGGTTTGTTCATAAGGAATGGGATGGCATTGTGATCAGTATGTACAAACACCTTATATCCGAGCACATAGTATCAGAACTTTTCCAAGGTGAATACCACTGCCATTAATTCCTTTTTGGTGGTGGTGTAATTAAGCTGAGCACCCACAATGCTTCAGCTTGCATAGTGGATGTATTATAGACACCTCTGGTCATCCAACTGTGTGAGCATGGCTCCCAATGCATAATTAGATGCATCCGTTATGATGTGAAATGGTCTAGAGTAGTAGGGTGCCTGTAGAATTGGAGTTTCTATGAGTTTCCATTTTAGTGTTTGGAATACAGACTCACATTCCCTAGTCTAGACAAATAGAGCGTCCTTCTTTGTTAGTTCCACCAACAGCTTGGTGATCTTTGAGAAATTCTTGATGAAGCATCAGTAATAACCAGTGTGTCCAAGGAATGACCGGACATCTTTTACAGTGCCTAGTTGACTGGTGATTCCTTGGATAACTGATTTTTTCAGGATCTACACCAATCCCTGCTTGTGAAATTCGATGCCCCAAAACAGTGCCCTCTTGGACCATCAAGTGGCTCTTTTGCCAGTTGAGCCGTAAATTAGTTTCCACACATCTTTTTAAAATTTGCTCAAGGTGGTCCAAGGCTTGTTCAAACTTTGCTCCATAGGTAGAGAAGTCATCCATAAAAACTTCTACTCCATTGCTAATTTGTTATTGAAAGATGCTGAGGATGAGGCGTTGGAAGGTTGCAGGTGCATTGCATAGGCCAAAGGGCATCTTCTTATATGTGAAAGTCCCAGAGGGACTTGTAAATGTTGTCTTGGCCTAGTCTTCTAGCACAATTTGGATTTGGTTATAGCCACTATAACCATCCAAAAAGCTATAGTAATAATGCCTCACAATAGTATCCAACACTTGATCCACAAACGAAAGTGGGAAATGATCCTTGAAGGTTGCCATATTTAGTAATCAAAAATCTATATAGACTCTCCATTTTCCACCCTTCTTTGGCACAATAATGAGTGGGCTGACCCATTCGCTATCCGCAATGGAATAGATGAACCCTACTTTAAGCAAATTATTCAGTTTCATCTTTGACGATTTGCTTCAGTTTGGAGTTCAATTGTCTTTGTGGCTGTTGTTGTGGCTTCATGGAGGGGTCGATATAAATCTGATGTTGGCATACCCTAGGGTCAACTTCTATTAGTTCAGGATATGACCATGCAAAAGTAACCATCCATTTTTTCACCATCTTTAGCAATCTCTTCTTTTTTTTAGGAGCAAGAGTGGCATTGATGAGTACCGACTTGCCATTCTGCAAGAATGCATATTCCAAATTGGATGGTAAGGTTTCTAGTTCTAGGGGTTCTTGTCTAAAGCTTTCAGGGATCTGTAGCTTTCCCCAATCATCACTATCATCAACAGTGAAGACTTGTTGATGGACCATTTCCAATTTGTCCATGCTTTCCATATATACACACACAAGGCCCTCAGATGGTTCCATGCATAAAGTGCTACTATCAGAGTTAGCGATCAGCCACTAGGTGTCTTCTTGATTTGTGGCTACTGCGTACAAACATTGTTGAATCTGTGATTCTTTAGCACACCGACTGCATGCTTGAATAGATGTCCACTTAGCAGACCAAAGTTGTTGCACACAATTGCACCCGGAGTCACTATACGCAATGCATGGAACATGCTTCTTCTCAATCTTTTCGAAAGGATTTTCTTTTGAAATTTCAAGGGAAAGATCTTGAAGCCCCAATTGTGCATACACTGTGCTAAGCTAGGCTCTTTCCATTATGGTTGAAAAATTCCCCTTGAAATTATGAACACAGATGACGAGGAAGTCAGCAGGATAGGACCACCTACAAACGGTGGTCACAATATCTTTTACCAATCCTAAGGGAACAGTAATGGATTAGTCTGCTAGCTTGAGCTGAATGTTGCTTTTCTTCAATGGGGGCAGGTTCCAAGTCTTGTACATATCATGTAAAATCAAGTTGATGCTTGAACCCAAATCCAAAAGAGCTTTGCATGGATTATTTCCCGCCAATTGGAGGTATATGAGGGGACTCCCTGGATCAGTCAATTTCTGAGTAAGATGGCCTGCCTTTATCCAGTGTGTGTTAGCATGGCAGTTTGGACTTTGGGAGGTGTTTGGCTTGAAGGTTTCTCGAAGGGTTGAATGGTGGAGGTGATTGGAGGTTCAGAGGCATTGGCCATAGGTGAATGTGAAGGTATGTTTCAGATATTGGGCTGGAAAAAAGGGTGTTTCTGTGCTTTTGATTCCAGTCCACTCGGTTGAGAAGCTAGTTGTAAGTTGACAGCCCTCGTGGCATTACGTTGCTGTGGCTGTGGTAATATTTCTCCCTGCATAGGTGGAGCAAAAGGTAGCTCAGTGGAGGGCTGAAGAGTAGGTATGACAGGAGAAGGTAACGGAGGATAGTATAGATGTGGGTTCTCCCCCCCTAGGTGATGGAGATTGTGTTCAGAAGTATTCTAGGGGGTAGTACTGATTTTGAAACAGTGCGTGACTAGAAGAGTCCCACGAGGAGACTAGTTACTAAATGTAGTACCCATAAGGATTCGGCTGCCGATAAGGGTACTGCTGCCTTGGAGGTGGCATCCCCCATGATTGTGGATGCTACCATTGCTAGTAATACTCATAAGGTTGTGGTAGTGACCCACTTGGATAATATCCTTATTGCTAGTGGAACTACCTAGGATTGCCTTGTGGATAAGGTAATGTTCAAGGTGTTTTCCTTTTTGCCACACATACACCCCAGAATCTTGTAAATGTGACACCACAGGACAACACCCCTTAGGATGTTCGTATTGGCATATGTCACATCCATCATCTTCCTCCGTGTCAAAGTCTACAACCTATTCTGCTGCAACAACTTTGCCCTTACCTTTATGGTAGGCACATTTAGCTTCTCTTCTTCTACGCCGATCTCAATCATTGCTTTGTTCTTTGGATTCCTTTCCAATTTTCAGAACACTTTGGAACTTTTTATTCAAAGAATCCCACATCTTGTCAACCTTGGTCGAAATTTCATAGGTAAATTTTTGTATGGGTAAGGTTTTTCGGTTCACTACTGCATCCAGTGGTCATTCTTTCTCATCTTCACAGAATTGGACTTCCTTCTTTCAGATGGAAGGGTCCTGATTATATTCTTCTACACTTTTCTTTTTCCTTAGTTCCCCTTCCTCTTTGGCCACCTGCTTAATGAGGCACTGCAGTTGATGGGCCCTTAACTTAGATAGTCGTCCCTGAGCGTAAATGCCAAGGGTCTTTCTTATTTCAAAGTGGATCCCATCTATGATATGGCAGAGCTGTTCCCACTAAGAGTAGCCATGACTAGGACATTGGTGTAATAATGAGTAATATCTGCCCATGGCTACATCCAAGGGTTCATGGCCACCTTGCTTCCAACCCTGGATTTGTCGTCTCAGATTAGACACTTTGGAGTAGGTTTGGTATTTATCATTGAAAATTTTCAGCATCGTACTCCATCATTTTATTGATCATGGTTCCAAAGACTAGTACCAGCTTTCCACTTCCTTGATGAGTGTTTGGGGGAATAGCTTAAGTTTCTGCCAATCATTGTCTATATTTTGTATGGTGCAGACATTATGAAATGCTTGCAAGTGAGTCTGCTGATCACAGTTATATCCCCTTTCAAATTTGGGGATGTTGTTCATGTCAAGGCACTTGATCCAGCTATCTTTTAAGTGCCTGGTGGGTATTTGGACCACCTCGGCTATATTAAGCATTCTCGGAGTAGCAAGTAGTGGTTCATTCGAGTCATAGTCCTGCTGATGGCCATGACATCCGTGATAGTTTCTACTGGCTCTCCTTTCTTGATGGTGAGACTTGTGTGATTGGCCATGATTTTCCGTACATTGTCTCCATTTATCCTTACAGTCTTGTTGATCTTTCCGATCACCATCACCCTAATCCTTCTTGCAACGGTGGTGATCAGAGTTAGAACCTAGTGAAGACAAGGTGGAATGAGAAGATGGAGAAGAGGGAGAAGAAGGAGGAGAACTACCACCGTCATGGTGTTGGTCCCCTCCTCTGCTCCAGTGATGGCCTTTATTTTCACATTCCTCCTTTCCTTTGCCGTGATATTTTTTGTGAGATCCTCCACCATCTAGGGACTCCTGGTCACCTGATTATTTACTTTGTATAACGGATTGGATGATCTGATGTAGTGTAGGAGGTTCAAGGAAACGGGAACCATGAGAAATAGGTTCCTCATCGTCATGCGGGCCCTACAAGAACAAAGGGTTACTGAACTGTTTTTCTTTTATGTACTCATGGTGTTCCACCTGGTGTTGGTCCCATGCATGTTGTGCTTCAGTTGGGCGATAGTCTCGATAATCATGATCCTCCATTACGTACTTCACATCGCGGTCCTTAATGCCTAGTCTAGCAAGAGTTTAGAGTAGCATTCCAGGAACCGATCGATCAGGGGGCAATATGATATTGCCTCCATGTCCCGCCATCGCATGTGCTCATCTTGATGCAGGATAAAGGTGAAGCTAGGTATATACTCATCTGGATGTGCATATACCACCTGACATTCCTACGGCACTAGTGGGTAGGATCCGTCTTGCTTGTAAGAAGAAGACATTCTTGATGTTAGATAAAAAATAGATCAGTGTGTCTTACTCTTATTTAAACTTCCTAGCATGCGTAGAATTCAATATATTAGGTCCGTTCCAACGAAGTGAATGATGATCCTGCTAAGACTAGATAGTGCATGTAAGACTAACAGTCTTCGGCAATGGCACCAATGATGAGCGGTGAGGTACCTCTACATCCAACGATACGAATCACAAGTGTGCACATGCAACTTGGTCAAATTTCGCAGACTACAAGCACTTACGTACACAAAATTCTAGCCAGCAAAACCTTGGTTAGAATGGCCATTGTCTTCCCAACCTCACTTGTGATATTCTAAAGCGATGGTTGAGTGAGATTGAGGCAAATGATTTTTATTAGTTTTCTTTTTATCTTTTAAGGTCTGATTCTTCTAGTGTAGGAAATGAAAACTTGTATAATTTTGTGACACGCTATTCCTTACTGGGTTACCAAGCATAGCACACGTGCTCGAAGAGGTCGTACTCAATGTACTTAACTAGGAGTTGAGGGTTGAGAGAGATTAATTATCTAAGAAAGCATTTAAGCATTTAACATTAATTAAATTCTAATTAGCTTAGTCCATGCACTACAAGGTTTATCAGAAAGTTCATCTTTATTTCCATACACAAATGTGTGCTCAGGTACAATTTGCTTGAATAAAGATCCGTTCACTTTGAGACTCCTACTGCAGGCACATGGAAATTATTCTATCCCTGGAATGGTAAAACTGCCAAAGTTTAGCTACGGGTATAGATCTAGATGATCTTACAAGGGAAAGTCGTCTCTTATTTATAAACAAGGCGACGGGCTGCGATATCGCGTCCCATCATACCCCTATGACTGAATGAAAACTCATCCTCGAGTTCCTTACAAAATATTGGAAAGGTATGGGATTATTGACTTGAATGACACTAATGGTGAATGGGGTGACATGTGAACAGATCATCATTAGAATACATGGCAAAATTTAGTATTCAAAACAACAAGAGTAAACACTATACATCATTGACATCCAACCTTATTTGGCAGCTGAGAGAGAAGAGAGAGAAGAGAGAGAAAAGAAGAAGTCTGCTGCTGCCAATGCCAAGATTGCGCCTTTCGTTGTCCATCCATAAGCGCACCATCAATCTTGTCTCTTGCATAACTGCTTCAGCGCCAGTCCATTCCAAGTATTTCCTCTAGATCCAATTCATTGTTGTATGATTACCATCTACACACACAACACAATCTTATATTAGCAAGGGTAAAGGAATCATAATGCAATTAATACCTTGCTTCTATGTAAGGTCCATTGGCTGAGTTGTGATATGGTTGATACAGATTTGGAGATATAATACTGGTGACTACCCGAGGTGTAGGGGTTAAGAGAAAAATCGAAAAAATTGGACCAGGACCCCCATGACTGAGAGCGAACCTTTGGTAGCGATAGAATGGAAAAAGATAAGGAATAGGAAAATATGGAGAAAAAGAAACAACGAGAATGCCGATAAAAATGGATGTCAACGATGGAGATGAACAAAATAAATGTAGATTGCAAAAAATGTTTAGGGGAAAGATATTAACGGATGTACTAAATAGGAATGCCAGTGGGTCCTCCCCAAAGCAGGCTCATGCCCTTAATGCCCTCACAATCCCACATTCAAAGAGTCCATAGGCTCTAGGAATGTCATTCGGAGACAAGAGTTAAAGTCTTAACCATAAGAGTTTACCAAAAAGAAAATAATGCATTAACCAAAATATGAACTACTGATACAACCGGCAATGAGGTGATAAATGGAGAAATAAGGATGGAAAGAAAAGAATGGAATGGATTCTCAAGAACAAGGCGGTATACAACCCCTTGTGTATTAATGGTTAATGTGACTTAGATCTCATTTCAAATCCAGCCTCAAACAAACCACATCCAGTAACTTTGCATTAATTCATTTGGCCAAACCACCTGAGGTAACAACAATGCCTTCACCATAGAACCACCACCATTCCAACGAAACGAAAGAGGAGAAAGTAGGAAGCGAGAATAGCCTTAGTTAGAGGGAACATGTTTATTTTAGTTCCATAACCAGTGCTTGTAGCCCAATGATTATTTCATCTAAGGGGTGTGCTTTGAATACTCACTATTTTTGTTTTTTCTTTTTGTGTTTTTTGTGTGAGAACCACACCATGCAAAGACTTATTATTTTTATTTGCTCAGCTTCCCGATAATGCAGTAACGTCGGAATGGTAAGAAAACTCAAGAAGAAAACATTCAAGCACCTAAGAGAATGGCTAGCATAAGTGCATCAAATCTCCTTGAAGTCACACCCTTTTCAATCCTTGAGTCCTTCCTTGGTTTGAGAAATACCCAATCACTGATTCGTTGATAGTTTTTATTATTGAAAAAGGGACTGTATAGTTCCAAGCCAAGAGAGACCATAGAAATTTATAGATGCGTGGATGATGTGGACTCATTGCGTGTTATATCAAAAGAACCATACCTTAGTATCAACATCATAACTTAAAGGTAAAAACCAAACATTAGCAATCAATGGAATACAGTTCATACCATATTCGGAGCACGTATTAAGTGACGAATCAAACAAAGTAATCAAACACACAAAGAAATGAAAAAGTATAAATGATGTTGTAAAACAAAAATAAGAAAAGTTAAAGAAATTTGTAAAACAAAAATGTGTAAAACAAAAATTTAAAAAGAAACTGAGGGCCTCGAATGATTAGCATAGGTGGCCATCTCTCCCATGACTGAACTGGAAGGGAGAGATCCGAAATAGTGAGCGAGATCATCCTCTCTCAAATGTGCTATGTGCATAGACCATTCTAGGTTCATGACAAGGGTTGGTTGGTTGCACATAGACTAGTATTCTCCTGTCGAAGTACTCATTTGGATTTTCTAAGAGTTTCGAACTTCCCTTGATTGGTGGTTTCAGATTAAGGGTTGGAAGTTGATGACACTCTTGCTCCAGTGCATCTATGCTTTCTACGTGGGTGCAAGTTGGTCCCCCAGTTAGTTCCATGCATATTGGTGGGTTGCTCTCTTGAGTAGCCATCAACCATTGGGTGTTCTCTTGTTGCATGGTTGCTACATACAAGCACTTTTGTATGTTAACTTCTTGGGCACACCGGTTGCATGTAGGAGATGCTGAACGTTCCTGTATGCCATCACCCTCTGTATCACTGTATGTGATGCATGGAACCTTCTTCTTCTCGATCTTTCCATAAGTGTTTTCCTTAGATATTTCCAAGGAAAGATCACAGATTCCTAGGTATGCGTTTATGGTACTTAGCCATGCCCTTCCCATTATTATTAGGAAGTCCCCTGTGTCATTATTTACTTGGATCAGTAGGAAATCAGTTGGGTATGACCAACCACACACAATGGTAACGATGTCCTCCACCAATCCCAAAAGAATGGTGATGGACTGGTCAGCCAGCTCTAAGCGAATATTGCTCTTCTTTAATGGAGGCAGGTTCCAGGCTTTATACATTTCCTACGATATTAAGTTGACTCCGAAACCTGAGTCTAGAAGAGCCTTACGTGGTTCATTCCTAGCGACTTGGAGGTAGATTAAGGGACTTCCAGGATTAGAGAATTTCTTGGGAAGGTGGCCTTCCTTGATCCAGTCGGTGACGGTGTGCGTTAACATAACCGTATGCGTTGAGCTTTTTTGTTGGTTTGAAGGGAACTCCAAAGCCTTATTTGATGGAGGAACGTTCTGAGGCTCGACCACTTGTGTGTGTGAGAGCTTTTTTGGACTGTTGGATCTGAAGAAAGGTCTTCTCCTTATACGATTTTCAGAACCAATAGTGGGTTGAAAGTTTACAGCTCTCGTAGCATTGCGTTGCTGCGGTTTAGTGGGAAGTTCGCCTTGCATCGCTGGAGCGGGTGGTAGTGGAGCTATCGATGTAAGAGTTGCGGGTGGATTTGGAGGATGGTATGCATGTGGTGTGTCTCTCCCAGGAGAAGGAGTCCTATAGTACTCCTAAGCTTGGTAGTGACATTGTGGGGTCACATGACCAACAGAGTCACTTGGAGAGATTGGTTGCTGCATGTAATAGCCATATGAATCCGATTACTGGTAAGGGTATTATTGCCTTGGCAGTGGCATCCCCTATGACTATGGGTATTTCCACTGCTAGTGTTGCTCCATAGGTTGTGGCGGAGTTTCACTTGGATAATACGTTAATGGTTGGTGGAACTGCATTGGGTTACCTTTGGGATAAGGTAACCGTTGGGGTGCTTACCGTTTGTTAAGTCATGGGTTAAGTGCATACACCCTAGACTCTTGCAGATGTGATATTATTGGGCAACATCCCTTAGGATGGTCATATTGAAATCTCTCACATCCACTGTCATTGTCTGTATCAANGCCGAGTTTACGCTCTGTTACGCACGGCAGCGTAATGAGCCTCGAAAAAGTCAAAGGCAAAGTCCAAGGAAGCGCAACAGATCAACTCTTTTCTCTTGGCTTGCGGATAGATCACTTTACGCTCGTTACGCAACGCAGCGTATCTCAGCGTAATGCATCGCCAAGCTAATCATCGTTTACGCTTCACTACACTCGGCAGCGTAAGCAAACGTAAAACAGCTTGAATCCATTGTTTTCATGCTTTGTTATGCTCTTGCATGCGACGTAATGCGAATGAGCGTAATGTAGCCCAAAGTCAGCTGAGACATGCCCGACGCACATCTGTTATTCACACGCACAATACGCAAATGAGCGTATTGTGCGTGATCATAAAGTTCAACACAAAGATGGTTAGGTCAACGGCATTTCGAAAGGTTTGAAACACGTGTCATCACGGCCAGACCTTCTCCACACGTCATCAAACTTATAAATACTTCAGTTAGCGAAAACATACAAGGGGACAGAACAGAGAAAAACACCCAGACAGAGAGAGAAAGAGCAGCATTTTCTAGCGATCATTTGGCAGCACTATCTTTCAACAGAGACAGGAAACATTTCACCCGAACATTGGCAGCAGAAGCGATTACCCCTTTGGTGAAGACACAACTTTCTCCATTGGTGATCGTCGGCAGTTTCGAGCAAAGACTACCTAAGACAAAAGGAGCAGATCAGAGATCAAGAGATCATCTGGTGTGGTTTGTGAGTTTTCTATTGATCAGAAGCAGTTGATCGATAGACGTCAGTACTTGACCTTCCTTGCATCCCATCTCTGGCCTACGAGGTAGATCGGATTTCATTCTGTACTTCTGCTTAGACAGTTACTTGTTATTTTTTGTTTGCTTTACATCAAGTAATCGGGGTCTCCCCATTGTAACATGGTATGCAAAATATTCATTCTCCAAGTCAAAACATAGATCTTGAGACCACGCGTTTCTCTTGTATTTGCTTCTGCTTACCGTGTTAGCGTTATCATCGTTGTAATTTATCTACATTGTCTTCCCCTCATTTTGCGACTCGTCGAATCAAATCATCCCACGCAACATTCGTGATTTCCATCGGTTTACTGATTAGTAAGTCCCTGTCTGATCGACAAGACCGTTCAAGGCACCGCGGATTCGTTTTTCCAGCATAGCCCTCGCACGGATCCGTGGTTAAAACTGTGTACACGGAATTCTGTTTGGTATTTTCCAGCTGCCGACATTTTTCGTCGTTATAGTTTTCTGGTGCTAGAAGGAGGGCCTGAACCTCTGATCTGTATTCTTCGGGTAGCCTTGTTAGCGATTTATACCCAAAACCGTAAACGTAATACCTCTAGGGATGTTTACGGCAAATCGTGTGGTGTAGATCGGTCACAGGAACGATTCCCTTGGAATCCTACAGGGCAGAAAGCCTATTTGCGATCTTTTTGTCAGCCGCTTATTAGACCCCGTCATTTGTCACAGCTAATCCACTCGATCAATGGATTCTGTATACACAACCACAACCGCCATGACTTGGGTGCCACATCTGTGAACCCTATCGCTGTCACCAAGCCAGCTTTTGGTGCAGCGGGACCTCAGGGACCATCGCGTCGGTCATTGAGGCTACAGGGCAAAGACCCTGTTTTCACGGTTGTGGCCCCTGAAGAATACAACTTCATTTGCGTTAAGATCCAGGTAAAGCTTGCCCTTAGCCGAGCTGAGATCGAAGCAAAAAGAAACTTTGAGATGATCCATCGAGGGGGCCAAGATTTTACCCCAACAGCTTATGACATCATTCCTTTGACCGAACATCAACATGAAATTATAACACAGTTGGTCATGGCCAAGGACTAGGCTTCACGGGCTACGTTGGAGCCCCAGAATGGGGAGGAGGAAGAGGATGAATTCGCAGCCCAGTCTGAACATTCGTTCCATACTCTGAGCCCCCACACGTACATAAATCCCCTGTTTCCCTTCAACGGAGAGGCCGCTCCTCTTGACCCAGCCATGCCCACACAGACGCACTTTCCTATGATTCCACAAGCCACTACGTAGCCATCTGGGCTGCACATGCAAATACCTCACAACAACATGGGGGTGGTTTCATCGCCACGTGTGCTCAGCATTCCGTCGGTGGTTTCAGCGACCACCGTGCCCCATTTCATTCCGCAGATCCAACCCCAAACCATATCCACAACTCGCCTGATGCAAACCTTATCTTTGCCGCCCCCTCCAACCCAGCAGATCACCGCCATCGTGCAGCCACAGATACCTATCCAACAGCCTGCCGCAAGTCAGTGGACCTACCCCGCGGCACAACGCAACCAGTCTACGGTGTACGGTGTGCAACCCTCGGTGGCACCTGCAGCGCATATGCCGCAAGTGATCCCGCAATATACCTATCCTTACCCCACGCAGCCGGCGGCGGCTATTCTCTCTTCCCAAACCGGTGGATGGTGGTCTTCACAGGCACCCCTGCCTGCAGGGATCCCTGCCCCACCATCTACTGGCCAAACCATCCCATCATTTCCACCACCTGGCCCTGCTCTCCGAGGTCAGCCCCCTGCTCCTCCTGTCCAGACACCTCCAGCAACAGGTCTGGACCAAGCCTTTCTACTTATTCAAACCCTCACCAAGGAGGTTAGGCGTCTTAAGGCCACTGGCTCAGACACTGTACAGATCATGAACTTTTACCAAGATGATCCCATTAGTCCAGCGGTCCCCATGTTGACGTTGCCACCTGGGATGTCCTTACCCCATTTTACCAAGTATAATGGGGAGGGGGATCCTAATGCTCACTTGGTCAGCTTTAGATCCGAATCCTTGTTGTTGCAACAGTGGCCTCACACAATTATCCGCGTCTTTGCTATCTCTTTGACAGGGAAAGCTCTAGATTGATATCGAGCCCTTCCACGCTCTTCCATTTCAACCTTGGAAGAGCTTCTGACACAATTTGTGACTCGCTTTAAATACAACTTAAAACCAGAAGTCATGTTAGATCAACTCATGGGAGTAAAACAGGATCCTCTCGAACCAGTCCAGAAGTTTATACAGCGCTGGAATGCTACTTTGAATGAAATCCGTGAGCCAATCGCGAACTCACATTTACTGGCCATCTTCAAAGGTGCAGTCAATGACTTTATCAAGTCAAAGCTGTATTATCTTTCCCTCAACTCTTTACATCAGGCCTTCGCTCAAATTAGAAGCATCCAAGATGCTGCAGAGGCCAGCAAAGACCCGGCATATGTCGCCTACAAAAATGCACACAACAAGGCTAAGGATAAAGGAAAGGTAACGACAACGACAGTGGCTGCGCTGGCTGAAGGCGCAAAGAATAAGAACAAGAAGGCACCCACGATGCCTTCTTAGACCACAGCCAATGCAGGTAGCACTAGCCAGGACACAGCTGCCCCTGAAAGCTCCCCCCAGCCAAAACCAAACTTTGAGTGTAAGGATCGCTCAAAGTATACAACCCTGCCTGTAAAACATTCAGAACTATTGAAACAATTGTTAGGGGCTGAATACATGCAACCTAAGAGGGTATCCGAAGAAGCTCTGAAGCATCACAGACGTCATTATGAATTGCTGAAGAACCCTTCTCTAGCCCTACCTAACGAACCACCAGTTCCGAGATCTTTCAGGCAAGATCGTTTCTGTGACTACCACCAGCTGTGTGGTCATGACACAGATTACTGCTGGGCGTTGAAAGACGACATTCAACGCATGATTAACGATGGTCATTTAAAATTAGACAGCAGTAATCCAACGCGTCTGGAAAACCAAGCGTTGCACGTGTATAAGGATCCGCTAAACGCAAACGACGCACCTTACATGATCAGCGTAGTGAGTACGGACGGTGAGAGGAAAGTACTACCCAAACAACCATTTGTTTTGCATGTACCTACCAACTCACAACAGGGTGGAAGCCTTTCATCGGCAGCCAGTGGCGTCTCGAGGCCACCTTTCATTATACGAGCACCTTCGCAGAATACCACTCAGCCACACAGTAACAGACAAGCCGCAGCTTTGTCTGTGCCCATGCCTAGGGCACCCTTCATCATTAGGGCACCAAAATCACCGGCTGCTCCTCTCACGTAGGGGCAGACCTCTAACCAAAATCGTCAACCATCACCTGACAAGCGAAAGGGAGAGGACACATCTGTTAACGCGACGAAGGATCATTTTGCGCTCGGCTTCCCTAAGCCTAGGCCCCTGGCCTCTGTGCCTTCGCCTGTACCTCAGAAACAGAATAAAGGTGCAGAAACGCAACCACCTCCTCCCAGCAAGGGAAAGAACAACCCCCCAACTGACACTGTTCCACCTCGAGAGATTCCTCTCTTGGGCCGAATGGAAGAGGACAAGGGAGATAAACAACCCAGCCGAGAGAAGGACCTCCACGACGCGTTTACGCAGGTCAAACAGGCTCTCAAACAAAAAAATACAACACTGAGTCTCTATGACCTGCTTATGACATCCCGGGAACACCGTGAGGCTATGGTCCGCATGCTTACATCCATACCTGTGAATGAAAGCTTGCCAGCGGAGGAAGAAGCGATACATGCTGTCATGTTTCCTTCCGAAGCTGAGCAATCTAGGCCTACCTCGGTGACCTTTCATGACGAGTCTATCAAAGACGACGTTGAGAAAGGTCAGGTGACAACTGAACCCATGTTCATCACCATTCAGGTCGATTAGTACCGAATCCGGAGGGTACATGTGGACGACGACGCAGCTGCAAATGTCATTCCTTATCCCATCGTGGATAGGTTGGGTCTGGTCGACCAGATCAGCCCCACAACGACAGCTTGCGTAAAATCGTTCAATGGGGCAAGGGTTCAGGTCAAAGGGACAGTCCGTATCGAATTTGTGGCAGGAGATCAATTCCTAATGGAGGCCACATTCTTAGTCGTTGAGGAGATGCCGGGCTTCAACTTGATCCTAGGGAGGTCCTGGTTAGCCCAGCTGAAGGCAGTTTCATCACCGATACACCAAGAGATACACCTACCCTACGCTGGAGGGGAGGTTGTAATACGCGGTGATGAAATCACCCCCAGGACTGTCAACAACATTGAAGAAGAACGGGGTTCGGAGATAGAAACATCGAATGATCAAACCTATCCCCAAATCCCTCAACAAATTGACACTAATGATGATAGTCTAGCCTGGGCCAACCTGCCATTTCAGGATGGCGGCGTAGAGGAGTCAGATCGTAAATCCCCCCACCCTTACGCAACACTTAACGTGAAGGCCATTAAGAGACAACTAAGGATTGATGGTTGAAGAATGGCATTACGCACATTATCACGTTTTTATCAGCTATTGTCGTTCACATTCAGTAGTTTGTTTTTTATTCAATACATGTTTACGCTATAAAAGTTTCCAATTTTTACGCTTGCCATCTCTTTACGTTATTACATTTCTTTTACGTACGCTATTCATGTTGCTTAATCACTTTAGCCTAATTACGCAGAATTGTATACTGTCATCATTTACGCTTCCTATATTACGCAAATGGCCCGCAACGGCCTTAAACTAGTCATGGCCCGCAACGGCCTTAAACTAATTTCCAGTTTTACGCAGACTCCTATGATGACCCGCAATGGCCTAAAACTAGTCCCTAGCTTACGCATATGGCCCGCAATGGCCTTAAACTAGCTCTTCCATTCTATCAGCATAACTTAGGCAAAATCCTTAACAATTACGCTTACGCCTTGCAAATAAAAACGCAAAAGACAAAACAAAAATGAATAGCATTTAAAATTGCCACAAAAAAATCTTGTAGCTAGTCTTCCAATCATTTGTATAACCATTGTTAATTCCAATCAATAAAACCATGCGTAAACCATAATTATGCATCTCCCCTAATGCCACTGTCACTAGTATCTCTTAAGTCCAGCTCTAGCCCTAATGGATCGTCCTCTAGTGGACCTTCTCTTCTGGGAAGTATTCTTTCATGAGGAATTTCCTCTTCATGAGGTCCTTGCTCTGGCACCGGCTCCACAGGGGGACGCTCTTCATCACTACGCTCCTCTTCCTGCGCTTGCTCCTCAGCTTGCTTGTCTTCTCTATCCCCTTCAGGCACCTAGATATAGAAAAACATATTAGTAAGACAAAACTTGACAACACAATAGGAGAATTTAGGCTTAGCCATGATTAAACTTACTCGCGATGGCCCTGCTTCCGCAGCAAAAGGAAGCTTTTCTAGGCCGGCCCACAGGCGCTTCATAATTTCCTCCTTAGTTAGGTCAGACCACACATCATCTCCTAAGGCAGCTCCAGCCTTTACCTTCCCTTTCTCCATGCTAGTCCAGCGAGGCGGGTCAGGGAAGAATGTAGGGATTGTAGTCTGGCCCCCAGGGAGAGTCATCTCCCTTTTCGGGGATGCACTTACAGTCACCTGCTCTTCGAACTTCTTGAAGGCTTCGAATGCTCCAATGACGTCAAGGAAGACTTGCAAGGATTGAGCTTTGACCGCAGAATCATGGTAAAGTTTACGATAAGCGATGCTTTCTCATTTATACAAATGTTTGTGGTCCTTTTCCTTCTGCCCCCACTCTTGCACACTTGCATAGTAATCCCTCCAATCTTGGCTTTTCTGAGCTAGGAACTCTATCTGCATCCGCTACTCTACCAACTCCCGACTGGTTTGCACGCTGTTTTTTATGGCGGTCCAATAACGGGAGTAGTCAATAACAGCAGTACGCCAGTCCTCATTGCCCGCCTCCCGCGCCTGTAGGAACTCGCATCGTGACTTCAGGTCTCCGACTTCTTTGGTCAGAGACTAAATCTTCTGCTCTAATCTTTGCAGCCTTTTCCAGAGGTTTTCATTCACGCCCTTACTCTCCCATAAGGAGCGGGTTAAGCATAACGCACATTTATGCATCTCTTCATAAATGTGACGTGGCACGGCCGCCCCATCCGATGGAGGCTCCAATGTGTCCAAATCAATGGGCTCCGTTGGGTCCTATTGAAGACGAGCTCTTAACAGCAAACATTATCATTGTATATGACACATTACTACTGTATAACAAAATAACCTTTTATAGCTACAACGTACCAGCTTCAGGATCGACGCGCTCGAGGTGCTCGATCATATCACTGACAACGTCTTTCATGAAGGCGAACTTGTCAGGAAAGTCTCTCCACGCTCTGCTCACAGCGACGGACGTGGACGCATCCCCTTCTCCTGTAGCGTAGTTAAGTTAGAAACTCTAAGTATTAACAGAATTCTGCAAAATTTCCAATACGCTCATTACCTCTACCAGTAACAGTGGCGACCTCGCCAACATCTTCCGCCTCCTTCTCCTCTTCACGCACATGAGTCTGTGCATCGCTGGTTTCAACAGCTGGGACCTCCTCACCCACAAGGGTCTGTGCGCAGCTCCCTCTAACGGCTGGGGCCTCTTTTTCTAAAACTGGGGCCACTTCCCCACGACTCAGTATCACTGCCCTTGTTTCAGGGGTCAGCTGCTCCGTAATTTTCACTGGTCATATGACAATACTCTTAATATATCATTCCAAATATTATAAGTAAACATTGCGTAATACAGCTTTCAATACATTTCTTCACACTTACCAGGCGGAGGTTTACTCTGCTGAACTCTGACCTCCACAGCTCGGCCTGCGCCACTCCCAGGCTCCACAGAGGCCTCGCTTATATGAAGCCTTTTATGTCGAGCTGCAGGTTCTACAATTTCCGCCGCCAGGCGTTTCCCTCATGAGGCATTGCCAGTGTAAGTAGGCATTATCCCGCCTACACTATCGAGGCCTCGCACTTGAGGCACCGCCAAACCCTTGGTCGTTATCGACAGAGACTCCCCAATCCCTTCCGGAGGATCCTGCCCATAGGTAGTGCTGAGGATATGTGTAATCCAAGGTTTGGATAGCTGGTCTTGGTCTTGTTGCACCCATACCCCATTCCTTTGGACGACCAAAAACTTAGCAAAACGCCGAAGGCAAGCTATGAAGAAGGCGTAATGCACATTGAAACGAGACTCGAGCTTTTTGCGAAGCCTGATCATCTCAGTGCATAGTCCCGCAGCAAAATAGCTTGCCCAATTGAACTGGGTCCCTTCTTCTAGAACCTCCCGCATAATACGGGTCTGCTCTATGGAAAAGAACTTCCCTTGCGAGAGCGTTTTGGGGAAAGTCCGGGCCCGGAAAAGGGGATAAACTGTCTTGGTGACTCCTAGTTTAATTCTTTCACAAGGAATCCCTTTAGGCTCCTTTGTGACCCCTACCCACTCCTCTAGCCACTTATGGTAGTCGAGACTCCTCTTCGCCTTCTCGTCTATGGGAATGCTGTCAGAGGGGACGCCGAAGAGGTCTGCAAAGAGCTGAGCGTCAATGTCAAAACTTACACGTACGTTATGCACGCGCGTGCAAAAGTGCTCAGCCTTTTCGCTGAAGGAATTGACAAGGGTTAGCATCTCGCTGACAGGGACATCAGGGGTTGCGGCTAAAAATAAATACATTAGCCTCGCTTCCTGTATCTTGGAGACTACCGCAACTAGGGCCGCCGCATGGCCGAGCCAGCGTTGTGCCTCCTTGATGTCGCTGTAGCGGAAGAGGACGGTATTCGCCTCGCGGCCAGAAATTGTAAGTGTAATCTCCCGGGATTCCCTGACTGAACAACGTAAGACACAGGTCAAATAAAAACATTATTACGCAATGTTCACAATTCACAACTACACCACCTAACAATAAAATACACAGCAGTTTTACCAAGTCCAAATGGCAAAGGAAATGGAGGAAGGTTCCTCTGCACGTCCTCAACGGTAAGGGGCGGATCAAAGGTCTAGTCATCATGTAGCCACCCGAGATTCTGGCAATTCTCGAAAGCGTCAGCATAGCGGGTGGGGTACTCATGAATGTCGAAGCCGATCTGCCCCATCACACCGACGCGTACGTTGCTAGTTGAGGTAAACGCCTTTATGGCCGTTTCGGTCCATGACAACGTATCACCATCTCCTACTAACCTGTTCTCATGAATAAAAAACCTGTACCATACCACATAGATTTATCTTGCGCTTCACAAAACTTAGACAACAGACATATAACAAAAATATAGTCAACAAAACTACTTACCCGCCTGAATAATACACAGTGCCTACTGGGTTCTGGAAGTGGGTCGAGACGTGGCGAGAGACGAACAGAGTGTTATAGGCGTGGTAACAACTAAACTGGGCCATCTCCCAGATCTAGCTTAAACACCTCAAACCTCGGGCGCTAAGTTCTCGGTCCTCGGGACGACCAGTATCAATGGCTCCGTCTGTCAAGAAAGCCAGGATCCCCTGCGCAGAACCCACTAACAGGTGCTCCAAAATGGCACCAGCAATATCGCCCGACAAATTAGACCATATAATAACGCTGTAGTTGCGCAGTAAGAACTGCAGAAACTCCAGCGCACTCTTTCGAAACCATATGGCCTTCCCATGCAACCGAGTTTGCGGAGGAGGGACATTAGGCACGATTGGGTTTATACAGCACAAAACCCCAACAATATCGAAGATGATCAAAACAGGATTTAGCATAATATTGTACAGAAAACACAATATATAGATCAACATCTAGATTCACATTTGCGTGATTAAATACAGAAAGCCTACAAATTACGCGTAGTTATCCACGCCGAAATGGCCAAAACCCTTCCAATAGTGCAAGGTTTGCCCCTGACAACAACGATAGACGCAATTACCTTTAAACCCTCATCTTAACGCTAGGTCCCTAGTCTAAAACCCTCGTTTACGCGAGTGACGCTACAATAATAAACACTGCTAGAATAACACAAATACGCAAGAGATGGCCTACCGGTTCAAGGGCATAGGGTCCCTTACTTCGACCACTGCCTGCGAAGCGCGCTCCAAATTCTCTTGCACTGCGTCGATCTTAGCCAATTTTGTGTTCTTCCTTTTCGCTTTAGGCGCCATTGTCACAATTTCAAAACCTTCACAGCTTCACACGTTCACGCCTTTGCAAATTACACGTTCCAACCTTCTGCTCCTCTCTCTCTCGCTTCGTGACAGTTAGGAATTTGAATTCGCGACAGCTAGCAACCTGTTCTCACTGAAAATTACTTACTTATATGCGAGGATCACCGACTTGATATCCGATTTCAACAGGACTTTCCTAAAACGGAACCCGAAAATCAAGGTATTAATGCGGCAGATATCGCATGCACCATTGTCCGAAATGACTTTAAATTACCATATCTTATCGCCTCATAATTGGGTAGCATTAATTACAGCCTGTTTACAATATTCAAAATTCAGTTAGCTTTCCACGTTCGACAACACCACGTCATGCTTTCTCCTAATCATTTACGCATTTGACGATTTTGCAGGACGGCCGGCAAATGGACACAACATTTTCAGCACCTCTAACTTTAACAGGCCCATACGGAAAAATAATTAGGCAATTCGATCCTATGCTAGTAGAAACTCACCCTCCCTTTGACGACATAACCATAGCCACGACGAAAACGTCCTCAGAATGGCCAGAATAGTCGACGCGCACGCTAGACCTGGAGGCTGGGGACATCACCGAAGACCCCCTCAATGAGGTTTCTATCGTTACGCATAAAGGTGAGGTCAAAACGCTTAAGGTTAGTTCTTTACTAGACCAAAAAATGCACGATTTTATAAAATAGGTCCTGCAAGACAACATTACGGTATTTGCATGGTCATATGAGGATATGCCAGGGCTAGATCCCAGGTTAATTCAACATAACATAATCTTAGACTCGCAGATCAAAGCAATTAGGCAAAAGGTACAAAAAATCAAGCCAGAGATCGCGCTAGCCGTGCGTGATGAGATCACCAAACTGTATCAGGCTGGTTTCATCCGCGCGGTCGATTACTCGGATTGGGTATCTAACATTGTAGTCGTTCCAAAGAAGACCGGAAGCATACGCATCTGCATAGACTTCCGAGACTTAAATAAGGCCACAACCAAAGATAACTTCCCATTACTGAGTATCGACCAACTAGTCGATACGATAGCTGGGCATGTGCTTCTGTCCTTCATGGATGGCTTTTCGGGCTATAACCAGATTCGCATCAACCTAAAATATCAATTAACCACAACGTTCATGACGCCCTAGGGCACCTTTTGCTACACTATGATGCCTTTTGGCCTGAAAAACGCCGGAGCAACGTATTAACGAGCCATGACATACATCTTTAGCGATTACCTCTTAGGGATACTGAATGATTATGTTGACGATATAGCGGTTAAGTCTTTAAAGTCAGAAGATCATTCGGAAGACCTGGAGTTAGTCCTCAAAAGATGCTCCAAATACGAGCTCCGGCTTAACCCAAAGAAGTGCGTATTCGGAGTCAAAATCGGACGCATGCTGGGGTTTGTGGTGTCCGAAGCCGACATACAGGTTGACCCTGATAAGGTCAAAGCCATTGTCGAGTTAACGCCTCCTACAGACCTTAAACAATTACGCGGGTTACAAGGACGATTACAGTTTATCCGCCGGTTCATCTCGAGATTAACCGACAAGCTACACCCTATGCAACATTTGCTTAAAAAGGGGATTAATTTCGAATGGACGGACGATTGCCAGCATGCATTTGACAGCCTAAAACAGGAACTCCAACGCTTACTAATGGTTTTCCTGCCACAAAGGGACCTACCATTTTACGTTTACCTCACAACTTCGAACGTAGCGTTAGCAGCATTACTCTGTCAAAGGAGGGATGATGGGTCGGAAGTGCCCATCTACTACTTGAGTCATGCTCTATGTGCGTACGAAACGAGGTACAACGAAGTAGAGCGTAATTGCCTAGCATTAGTATTTACGCTAAAAAAGTGTAGACATTATCTTTTCCGTAGCTGAGTTAACATCATCTGTAAAAATAACATCCTTAGGGCCATTACGCACAACCTATACGAGAGTAGCAAAATAGCTCGCTGGAAGGCTATCACGGCAGAATTCGATCTACATTATATTGGCCAATCTTCTACGAAAGGCCAAGCGATAGCTGACTAGTTAATAACGTCATCTATTAACAATCAGGCAACTATAGAGCCTGAGTTTCCAAACGAACATGTACATAGTTTAAGCCCTGTCTTAACAGGCCCTGAGGTGACATTGTATTTCGACGGAGCTTCAACTGCCAGAGGTGGTAGTACTGCCACCGTTATTACGCTATCACCTGAGGATGTGCGTCTTCACGCTTATCGCTTGACCTTCCCCTGTACGAACAATGTGGCAGAGTACGAGGGGCTCCTCAGGGGATTACTAGCTGTAAGCGAACTAGATGTTCGACACTTGGCAGTTAGGGTTGATTCGATGCTCGTCATCAATCAGATCACAGAAGTCTATGCCTGCAAGGCCGCACATTTGCAGCCCTACTGCGATATGGCTAAAGATCTTCTGAAACGATTTGCGACCATCGATGCCCAACACGTACCGCAAACCGATAACACACTGGCCGATGCACTGGCTACGCTGGCTTTGAACGTGCCCTCACACTTGTTCGACACTTATCCTGCTTTAATAACAGATTGTATAGATCCTATCATTCAGGCGGCGCACATATCTTCTCTTCTCAAAGAAAGCATGCCAGAATGGTACGACAACATTAAAACTTACCTCCTGCAGGGCGAGCTACCGCCTGAATTGACACGCATGCAGAAAGATGCAATTCGCAAGCGGGCTAGGCAATACGTCATCATAGGAGACAGTACTCTTTGTAGACGCTCTTTTGATGGCGTGCTGCTTACTTGCGTCGACAAAAACCAAATGCAACATATAGTTGGCGAAGTTCACGAGGGACTATGCGGAGGACACGTAGAACCACGGGCTATGGCTCTAAAAATCCGTCACCTAGGATACTACTGGCCATGCATGGAAAAAGATTGCCTGACAAAGGTTAAAACTTGTGACACGTGTCAGCGTCACGCAAATCTCATGCACGTGTCACCTACAGAGTTGCATACAACTCAGATAACATGGCCATTTCAACGATGGGGACTAGACATCATAGGTTCCATCACGTCGAAATCTTCCGCAGGTCATAGCTTCACAATCACCGTTACTGAGTATTTTACGAAGTGGGTAGAGGCTGTTCCTCTACGGAAGATCACATCTCAATAGATTTGCCAATTTATCCTAGACAATATAGTAACCAGATTTGGTCTCCCGATGACTATCGTAACCGACAATGGACCGCAGTTTAGTAGTACGGAAACCAAATCCTTCTGTGATAGCCTTGGCATCAGACAATCTTTTTCCTCGCCCTACTACCCGCAAGCGAATGGTCAAGCTGAAGCAATAAACAAAGTCATCATCAATCTGCTCAAGAAAATGCTCGATAGCAACAAGAGGCGGTGGCAGGAAAAAATCCTCTATGTGCTATGGGCGTATCGTACTACATGTAGGACGGCTACAGATAGTATGCCCTACAGCCTAGTCTATGGGTCTGAAGCAGTGCTGCATCTCGAGTTGCAAATTCCTTCTCTGAGAATGGTCCTCTCCACCATTATAAATGAGGCTCAACACATCGAGTCTCGGATCACGGATTTGGATTTAGTGGAAGAGAAGCGAATACAGACACTTGATACAATCGAAAAGTATCAAGACAAGCAGAGGCGAAAGCATCGTCACAACATTCAGCAGTGTCCAATCAAGAAAGGAGATTTAGTTCTTAAGGCTGTTCATGAACCAGTAGGCAAATTCTCTGCAAACTGGGAGGGCCATTTCTTGGTGACTGATGCGTATAGCAACGGAGCATTCAAATTAGTGGATGTCGACGGCAACAAGTTACCAAACACTGTAAATCATGTATATCTGAAGCGGTACTACATATAGTTGCATCTCCAGTGTATATATCAGGTATGGCAACGATTGTCTGCTACGACGCTAAATTGGCAACAAACGTCCGCTATGACATAAAACTGGCACACTCTTCACGCGTCCGCCACGACGCTAAACTGGTACTGACCGTCCGCCACGACGCAAAACTGGCAAGTTGTGACCGTCTGCTACGATGTAAAACTGGCAATGTTGTACAAGTTCGCCAAGATGAAAAATTGGCATCTTTTGCACGCGTCCGCCACGATGCTAAACTGGCACCGGCCGTCCGTCATGACATAAAACTGACAAAGGTAAGTAACCGTCTGCTGAGACGTAAAACCAGCACAGACTTGTCCTTGGGTCATGACATAAAACTGACATCTACAGCACGGTCTGTTGAGACTTTAAATCAGCCTCGCCACCATCCGCTACGACGTAAAACTAGCGTTTTTCGGTCCGCCCGGACTTTAAACTGGGACCATGGTCTGTTGAGACTTAAAATCAGCAATGACAGTCTCCCAAGACTTAAAAATGGGGCTCACAAACTGCTCTCATGCAATTCAAGCGAGCGTGATTATCTCTGTGTAGCTGCAACATACATGAGATGGGATGCTGGGATAGTCCCAGCGTCACTACCTCACCAGCATCCTACTGATTCCTCGGATGTACCGAAGGGCATACTACTGACCCCTCGGAGATGCCGTTACCGTGTTTATTCCAGCGGTGGTACCTCTGAGAGGTTAGTTTTGCCGTCTGGAGGCCCAAAGGCGTGCACATCAACTACGGCTTTGGGAATCTCCGCTCATCATCGTTATCAGGCCTTGGCTTCACAGATTCATCTGGCCGGTTCTTTGCATAACCAGTCAGATGCGCTGGGTCTGATGTTCTTTGCGATATGCTGGGCCGAGCGTTAAGGGTGAAAACTCAGGCCTCGTGCTACAGCTCCTCCTTCATGTCCCGATCACTTCATCTTGCCCCAATGGCACTTGTTTCAACAACCTCGCCTCCAGTTTTGCACAGACAATGGCATCCCCTGTTTCCTTCTTTGGTTGCAGGTTACTTGCTTCGAGAATGTCGTTCACAGGTGCATTCATCTGAGCGATGGAGTGCAAACAGCGTTTTGACATGGCTACTCAGGTTAGCTCGTCCACTTAGAAGTGCATCCCTGTTCCCCTCATAATCCTTCCCTCATCGCTTACTGTACTTTATCTCTACCATCTGCTTCCTGTATGCAAAAGCTACATACGCAAGCACCCGTTTTCCGCACTCGCATTGCCATCAAGTCCACAAACTGGTGTAACGCAATTAAATGTCATAGCAGAGATATCGCAGAAGCGACGCGCTGTGCTCCTTTTACAAGCATTCCTGCTATAGTCTGTAACAGAGAAATCTCAGACTGATGCGCCATGCTCGTCTGAAAGCATTCCTGTTAATATAAGTATGCATACGTTTCTTTGTGTTCAATGAGCGTATTCCATACTTCCACCATCCTAACTCATTTAAGTCTTCCCCGAACCTGTTTCCTGCCAAATCATCTTATCTCCCATACCCTCCATCCTTGCTCGTCTATGTTGACAAGGCAACACTTGAGTGGCCATTGATGGACGTCGTTGGTACTTTTACCAATCTGGTGTTTCGTATTCTTTGTCGACGTCTTTCGGGCAGGCCCTCTAACCGTCAACAAAGAGGGGCCATTGAAACACCGTGAAAATTGCGAGGCGGCCTCAAGCAAAGATTCGCGATTCAGGCAAGAATACATGACCAAATCCCAGAAGGGAGAACAAGGCAGAGTAAGGCAAGGAGACGCGTGGCATCAAGTCTTCGATTTCCTTTGCAGATTTCCAATATCACTATGTTTTATCTTTGTATGCTATATCATGCGACGCAGCGTAATGACGCTTAGCGTGATTCTGTTCAACATAGTCTAGTATCAGAAGGCAACTTACTTCAGGATCTAGAGAGGCTTAAGCAGCGTAATATATGACTTATCATATATTTTTCTAAGTCTTTTGTCCAAGGCCGAGTTTACGCTCTATTACGCACGGCAGCGTAATGAGCCTCGAAAAAGTCAAAGGCAAATTCCAAGGAAGCGCAACAGATCAACTCATTTCTCTTGACTTGCGGATAGATCACTTTACGCTCGTTACGCAACGCAGCGTATCTCAGCGTAATGCATCGCCAAGCTAATCATCATTTATGCTTCACTACGCTCGGCACCGTAAGCAAGCGTAAAACAGCTTGAATCCATTGTTTTCATGCTTTGTTATGCTCTTGCACACGACGCAATGCGAATGAGTGTAATGTAGCCCAAATTCAGCTGAGACATGCCCGACGCACATCTGTTATTCACACGCACAATACGCAAATGAGCGTATTATGCATGATCATAAAGTTCAACACAAAGATGGTTAGGTCAACGACATTTCGAAAGGTTTGAAACATGTGTCATCATGGCCAGACCTTCTCCACACGTCGTCAAACCTATAAATACTTTAGTTAGCGAAAGCATACAAGGGGACAGAACAGAGAAAAACACCCAGACAAAGAGAGAAAGAGCAGTATTTTCTAGCAATCATTTGGCAGCACTATATTTCAACAGAGACAGGAAACATTTCACCTGAACATTAGCAGCAGAAGCGATTACCCCTTTGGCGAAGACACAACTTTTTCCATTGGTGATCGTCGGCAGTTTCGAGCAAAGACTACCTAAGGCAAAAGGAGCAGATCAGAGATCAAGAGATCATTTGGTGTGGTTTGTGAGTTTTCTATTGATCAGAAGCAGTTGATTGATAGACGTCAGTACTTGACCTTCCTTGCATCCCATCTCTGGCCTACGAGGTAGATCGGACTTCATTCTGTACTTCTGCTTGGACAGCTGCTTATTATTTTGTGTTTGCTTTACATCAAGTAATCGGGGTCTCCCCATTGTAACGTGGTATGCAAAATATTCATTCTCCAAGTCAAAACATAGATCTTGAGACCACGTGTTTCTCTTGTATTCGCTTCTGCTTACTGTGTTAGCATTATCATCATTGTAATTCATCTACATTGTCTTCCCCTCATTTTGCGACTCGTCGAATCAAATCATCCCACGCAACATTCGTGATTTCCATCGGTTTACTGATTAGTAAGTCCCTGTCTGATCGACAAGACCATTCAGGGCACCGTGGATTCGTTTTTCCAGCATAGCCCTCGCACAGATCCGTGGTTAAAACTGTGTACACGGAATTCTGTTTGGTATTTTCCAGCTGCCGACATTTTCCGTCGTTACAGGATCTGCTTCCACAAGTTGGACACCCGAGAGCACGTTTGGTATTTATCGTTAAACAGTTCTAGCATCGTACTCCACCTTCGAATGGATTCTGGTTCTAAGGACCGGTACCAGCTTTCTACTTCTTTTATCATTATCTTTGGGAACAACTTTAATTTTTGCCACTCGTTTTCAATGTTCTACAAGGCATAGGCATCGTGAAATTCTTGTAAGTGATTTTGCGGATCAGCGTTGTATCCTCCCTCAAATCGTGGGATATTATTCATGTCTGGTTTCTTGATCTGACTATCTTTTTGGTGCCTTGTAGGTATTCTAACAGCCTCCGTGATGTCTAGCATGCTTCGAGTTGCAAGTAGGGGCTCGTCATGGTCGTTTCTCTCATGGTGTCTGTGATGCCTACGTGGTTCCCTACTTTCTCTTATTCCATGTCGTGATTCCCTAGAATGCCCTCATCCTCGCTATCGACTCTCTCGTCAAGGTCTCTCATTTTGCTTACCCTTATCCTCCTAGTTAGGTTCCTTATGACTGCGTCTTGATGTTGAAGGAGAGGGTGAATGTGATGATGAAGGGGAAGAGGAAGGAGAAGCATCTCCATGACGATGTTTCCCACCTTCCCTTCGATGATCTCAACCCTGATCATGATGACGATCAGAATGCTTGCCCTTATCTTGTGTTTGTGTTTCCTCATTGAACACTTGGTGTTCATGGGGATCAAAACTAAGGTTTTGTATCGTGGAGCGAAGGTTCTAATACACCACCTCCTCACTATCGTTAGGAGGGGAAACATAATTTTGTGGAGAACCTATTGAAATAGGTTCACCACCCTTAATTTCTCTTATGACAGGTGAAGCATTATGGGATCCTTTACCCTTCAACAATGTGTGGTAACTCTC
>MNCI01023140.1:128638-139412 GCA_015680685.1 Gnetum montanum | reverse complement strand
TCGTACTGAATGCACTTAACTAGGAGTTGAGGGTTGAGAGAGATTAATTATCTAAGAAAGCATTTAAACATTTAACATTAATTAAATCCTAATTAGCTTAGTCCATGCACTACAAGGTTTATCAAAAAGTTCGTCTTTATTTCTGTACATAAATGTATGCTCAGGTACAATTTGCTCGAATAAAGATCCATTCACTTTGAGACTCCTACTGCGAGCACATGGAAATTATTCTATCTCTGGAATGGTAAAACTACGAGAGTTTAGCTACAGGTCTAGATCTAGATGATCTTACAAGGGAAAGCCACCTCTTATTTATAGACAAGGTGATGGGCTACGATATCATGTACGCAATATCGCAGGGGCTAACGCGATATCGCGGCCCATGCGATATCGCATCCCATCATACCCCCATGACTGAATGAAAACTCGTCCTCGAGTTCCTTATAAAATATTGGGAAGGTATGGGATTATTGACTTGAATGACACTAATGGTGAATGGGGTGACATGGGAACAGATCATCATTACAATACATTGCAAAATTTAGTGTTCATGACAACAAGAGTGAACACTATACATAATTGACATCCAGCCTTATTTGGCAGCTAAGAGAGAAGACAGAGGAGAGAGAGAAAAGAAGAAGTCTGATGCTGCCAACGCCAAGATTGTGCCTTTCGTTTTCCATCCATAAGGGTGCCATCAATCTTGTCCCTTCCATAAGCGATATCACATCCCTTCAGTTACCAGACGTTAAGCGTCACTGGGTTGCCAAGTGTCAGGTATATGTTCGAGATGGTTGTGCCTATGGTTCTTATAAACTATGAAAAGGGTTGTAACCATAAAGCGAGAATAATAAAGGACTTTGGAATGCTTAAAACGTCAAAATATTAAAGTGTTTTAATGCTTAAGTAATTAAATCGAAATGCTGCAAGGAATGTTCAAAAAGCTCATCGTTATTGCCACTCACGCCAATGGGCTCAGGTATGAGCCCATTAGCGATCGAATAAAGAGCAATACACGCTTCTCACTCCTGTTGCGAGCACTTGAAAAATATTCTAACTTGTACAGAAACAAACTACAAGAACTTCACTATAATTAACTCAAAAGATGTCATAAATGTTGTGGGTGTGTGCATATTTATAGCTAGAGATAGACTCTGCGTTAACAGGGTCGCGTTAACGCATGGATAGATACATCAACGGGGTCACGTCATCGTGGCCGTGTCAATGAGGCTCCGTTAATGCGGCCTAGTTGATGTATCAACTGAACACTTCATCACTTAGCTCTATGTCTTGGGGTATACCTATTTTCACCACCAATTATTTCTCAAAATGCTTATGTTGAAAATTTGAACATAAACTTGGTGATAGTAAGATTCATTAGTGATAGGCGGTTCAAGTGGTTTGATCATTCTTTTGTTATGTAAGAGGTTGCTAGTTTGAGTCATACTTAAGGCATCATTATATTCTTCTATAATTCTTTTAATATTTTTTGTTAGCTATATGTCTTGGGATATACCTATTTTCAAATTATTTTGGGTTCTAATACAACCCAAGATTTATCAAAGATAGAAAATAGTTATCTAAGATTCGATGAAGTTGTAGAAATAACTAAGAGATTGAAAAGTATTATAATTGTGGTAAGATTAATAATTGTTCATGAATTAAATCCTAAAAAACTCAAAATTTCAAGCAAGCACAAACTATTTATCACAATTGGCAAAACAAATCAATGCATAAAAGATGAGCTATGTAGGTATCTACACATTAGAGGGGAAAAAAAACTTGTGCATTGAACCCAATCAAGAGCTCTTATGTAGTCAAGTGTATTCAATGATGGAGAAAGGTCAATGCATAAGTAGATATACAAAAATGAAAATTATTGAGTCAAGTGCATTGAATATGACTAAGATTCAATTAGCCTATAAAGAGGAACATAATCAAATATATTTGTAACTATTTTCAGGCACTGCTATTTCCATATTTTTTCAAATCCTTGTTATAAATCCATAACAATGAAATATTAATGTAAAATATTAGCAATGATGATTAAATAAACAAGAGAATATAAATTACAATAATGCACTATTGCATGTTTATTTGGCTAGCTTCAATGTAGCTTCAAAAAATAAGCAAATAGGTAGGACTGTGCCACATAGATTATGTTTGAAGAAATGTCTTAGTAAAACATGGTGTGGTGGATGACCATGATGTATGTATATGAGGATTGCAAGTGCATGACCTAAATGTAGTGTGGCATCTCTTATCCTTATAGAGAAGTCCCAATGAAACCTTGTAGAAAGAAATCCCACAAAGCCCTACAAAGAGAAATCCTAATGAAGCTCTAGAAAGAGAAGTTCCAAAGTTGTTGTTTCTGCTTGTGTGCTAAGAGCATGCGCAATTGATGAATCATGTTTTGACTAGCTCTGATATCTGATATTTGAGATGTGATGTCGAATACTTGATATTGCGGGGTATATGCCGACCTATAAATATAGCACTTGGGCTCACAGTTTGGGATATAGTTTTTTCATAGTTTTTGTCATAGCATAGTGAAGCCCTTGTAATTTTTTTTCTCCAGAGTTAGAATATTTTCTAACTGCCCATAGCAAGAGTTTGAGTGTGTATGAATCTTTGTTCGAGCACTGATGTATTTAAGCACATTAGTGTGATGAGAATAAAAATGAGCCCTTTTGATAATCCCTGCAACATTGAGAATAGATTAATGTTTCCTTTAATGCATTTATTATTTATGCACTTTAGTTTAATGCATATTCATTGAGCAATAAATTTCCCGTTGATAATGCACACAATCATGACCACTTCAAACATGAGTGTAGCACTTGGTAACCTAGAAATGGCTAATTTTTGGTAACCCAACAATGCTACATGCGTTTAAGATGTGTTCAAGGAGTGGGAATGGGTACTTGTGTTAGGCTAGCTAGGCAATAAATGAATTAGATCTTAAATTATTCTACCTTTCATTATGGTTCTAGGCGATTAAACTTATAAAATATAAAATGATAAAAATCACATACCTTAGTTAAACTTACCAAATACTTGTACCTCACAAGTGGAACTAAGAAGACAATGATCATTTCAATTAGATTTTACTTCCTTGAAACTAATGTACTCAAGAACTTAAGGTCTACAGAGTTCGACCAGATCACGCATGAATGCTTGTGATTCGTATGGTTGGGTGTAGGGGTACCTCGCCAATCATCATTGGCGTCGTTGCTGGGGACCTTTTAATTGTTACATGTGCCATATAGGACTAGTGAAAATTTATTCAAATTGTTGGAATGAACCTTAGAGTCATATCACATCTTAAGATTGCTACAACAATATTTAGAAGAACACTACAATTTTTATTTTCTAAAATAAAATGTCTTCTTCTCACAAGAGTGATTCTCCGTCCAAGTCTAACGGAGTACATCAGCTAATGCCCTAGCAATACCAAGTGGTATATGCTCATCCTGAGCAGTATGTACCAAATTTTACCTTCATCCTACACCAGGATGAACATCTGTAATGGTTTGATATGGAGGGCAACATTATGTTGCCGCCCGATTGATCTATTGCTGCAATGCTCCAACAAATGCTTATACAATGGGGTATCCAGGAACTTCATGCTGAGTATGTTGTGCAAGATATTGATGCCATGGATTATCATCCCACTGAGGCACAACATCTCAGGGATCGCCAGTTAGAACAACATCATGAATTTGTGAAGGGAAAAATATTTAATGATTTCCCATTCTTGCTGTATCAAAACGATGGTGAAGAAACATTCTCTGGGGGGTTTCCATTCAGTGAAATTCCTCTCTTTGACTTCGATGAAGGAGGTCAAAACCAAAACTTGTAGTCCATAATTCACAATCCTAGTTTTGGCAAGAATGTATTTAATGACAAAGAAGGATCCAAAGAGGCAAGTCAAGGTAGGGATGTGGACAAGAAACAAGATCATGATCGTGGTCATGATAAACGCAGAGGGGGTAGCAGGCACCGTGATGGTGCTAGTCCTCCTTCCTCTTCACCTTCGTCATCATCCTCTTCTTATTATGGCTCTAATCATGACCGCAAGGAACGAGACTATGGTGGAGGTGATCAATGAGACTAAAATGATTGAAGGGACCATTGAGCAAGGTAAGATCAAGGGCATGAGCAATTAAGAGAGACCCGCCACCATGAATGAAGGGATAGCAGAGGGCATCGTAAGCATCAAAATCAAGGCTAATGAGCCTTTGCATGCTACCCAAAGTATGTTAAACATTGTAGAGGCTATACAAATTCCAATAAGGCATGTAAAGGATAGTCGAATCAAGAGGTTAGATATGAACAATATCCCTAGGTTTGAAGAGAGATATAACTCAAATATGCAGAACCATCTCCAAGCTTTTCAAGATGCATGTGCCTTGCAAAATATAGAGAATGAGTGGCAAAAACTTAAGTTGTTCCCAAGGACACTCATTAAAGAAGCAGAAAACTAGTATCAGTTCTTAGAACCAAAATCTATTATGATGGAGTACAATGCTTGAATTGTTCAATGACAAATATCAAACATACTCCAAAGTGTCCAACTTGAGAAGGTAGATCCAAGGATGAAAACAAGGAACACATGAACCCTTGGATGCTGCCATTGGCTGATATTATTCCTTAATGCACAAATGTCTTGACCATGGTTATTCTCAACTGAATCAACTTTAGCACATTGTAGATGGGCTTTGATTTAAAACAAGGAGAACCCTTGGTGTCTATGCTTAAGGGCAACTATCAAAATTAAGCTCCTGCCAAATCTAAAGATTAATTGAGTAGGTAGCTAAAGAGGAAGGTGAATTAAGAAAAGGAGAAAGTGTAAAAGAGTATAATCATGATCATTCCATTCGTAAGAGGGAGGTTCAATTTTGGGATAGTGAGGAAGAATCAGCACTTAATGAGGTGGAAAATAAGAAAGCCTTACTACTTTAAAAATTTCAATATGAAATTATGGCCAAGGCTGATTAGTTATGGGACTCCATGGATAGCATATTTCAAGCTATCCTAAAAATTGTTGAAGAGTCCAAAGAACAAGGTAGTGATCGTGAGTGCAGGAGGTGCAAGAAAGCTGAATGTACTCATTAAAGAGGTAAGGACAAGATTGTTGTAACAGAAGAAGTTGTGAGAAGCAAATCAAATGATAATGGTGGATGTGACATTTTCTAGTATGAACATCCTAAGGGATGTTACCACATAGTGTCACACTTATAGGAGTTTGAGGTATATGCTTTGAATCAATGACTCACACAAAGGCAAACACCCAGAAGATTACCTTATCCTAAAGGCAATTCTAGGCAGTTCCACTAGCACCAACAGTATTATCCAAGTGGAACTCCATCATAACCATATGAGCAACATCAATAGTGGCAACAACCACAATCATGGATGCTAGCATCACCAAGGCAGCAATACCCTTATCGATAACCTAATCCATATGGATATTACATTTAGCAAACCTTGTCTCCACATGAATCCTCCAATCACATTTCTACTTTCCAATCTCACTACTACCATTATGATTATTATTGAACTCATTCTCCACATGCAAAAAGGGATACCACCTTTTATCCTTATCCTCCTCTTATTCCTACACATCTTTCTCCTCTAGCTGCATAGCTACCACTTGCCCCATCTATGCAAGGTGAACTCTCAACCCAACCGCAACAACGTAATGCTACCAAGGCCATTAACCTACAACTGGTTCATCAACCGAGTGGTTCAAATACTTGATTAAAGAAAAGACCTTTCTTTCGACCATGCAGTCCACCTAAGCTCTCAAATACACCTACGGTTGACAACCCTATTCCTTTGTCTTTCTCTGTATCAAATTCCTTCAAGTCCCCTTCAAATCAAACATTGCCTAGGATCCATACTACGATGCTTACTCATGCTGCATTTGATTGGATCTATGTTGGAAACCTTCTTAGGAAATTAGCTAATCTTGGAAGTCCTCTAATTTATTTGCAAATTGTTGGAAACGAACCATGTAAGGCTCTTCTTAATTTTAGTTCTAGTGTCAACCTAGTCTCTCATGAGATGTATACTGCATGGAACCTACCTCCTCTCAAGAAGAGCAATATCATATTAGAATTGACAGAACAGTCCATCATTGTTCCATTACGATTGGTAGAAGACATTATGACCATTCTCTATGGGTGGTCTTATCCTGCTGATTTCCTAGTGATCAAGATGGAGAATTGTAAAGGGGACTTCCCAATCATCATGGGAAGGACATGGTTAATCACCGTTGATGCAAAAATGGACATCAGAGATCTTTCTCTGGAAATATCTAAAGAAAATGCATTCTGGAAGATCAAGAAGAAATAAGTTCCATGCATTATGTACAATGATACAAGGTGCAATTGTGTGTAGAAACTCTGGGTAGTGAAATGAGCATCGATCTCTGCATAAAAGCAGTGTGCACTAGAAGTAGAAATTCAAAGATGTCTATACGCAACAGCCACAAAATAGGAGGGCACCCAATGGTTGACCACTAATTCTCAAAGTAGCACACTTCACATGGAACCAACTGAGAGCCTGACATGCGCATATGTTGTAGGCATGGATGAATTAGAGCAAGTTCATCACCGACTCTCTAATGATGCAAATGATGATACTTATTGGGAAGAGTTGGAAATTCTTAAAAATTTCAAGTAAGAGCCCCTTGAATTGAAAACTCTACTAGCTGACATGGAATATGTATTTCTAAAGAATGGAAAGCCAATCATAATCAATGCAAATCTTGCTCTAGAATAGAAAAAGATGCTATTGAATGTGGTTAAAAAATGGTTAGTAGCCTTTACTTGGTCATATCCTGAACTCATAAGGATTGATCCTAGGATATGCCAACATCACATCTACACTAACCCAACCATGAAGCCAAAGAGATAGCCAAAAAGGTAATTAAATCCCAAACTGAAGCAGATCATCAAGGAGGAAATTGAACAACTCCTCAAGGCAGGGTATATCTATTCCATTGTGGATAGCAAGTGTGTTAGTCCACTCATGATTGTGCTAAATAAAGGTGGTAACTAGCAAGTCTGCATTGATTTTTGGTTGTTAAATATGGTAACATTTAAGGTCCACTTTCCATTGCCATTCATTGATTAGGTGTTAGACACAATATCTAGGCATTGCTATTATAGTTTTCTGGATGGTTACAGTGGCTGTAACCAAATCCAGATTGTGCCAAAGGACCAAGCCAAAATAACATTCACAAGTCCTTGGGGGACTTTTGCATATCACAAGATGCCTTTTGGTCTATGTAATGCCCCTACTACATTTCAACACCTGGTCATAAGCATTTTTCAATAGCAAATTGGTAGTGGTGTGGAAGTCTTCATGGATGACTTCTCCACTTATGGAGCTACATTTAAGCAAGCTCTAGATTGCCTTGAGCAAGTATTGAAACGATGTGATGAGATAAACCTTAGGCTCAACTAGTAAAAGAATTTCTTGATGGTCCAGGAAGGCATTGTATTGGGACACAGAATATCATAAGTAGGAATTGAGATCGACCTCAAAAAAATAAGGGTCATCTAAGGAATAACCTACCAACTAGAAATTGTTCAAGATGTTTTTGGAATACTAGCTGTTATCGGTGATTCATAGAGGATTTCTCTAAGGTTGCAAAACCATTGGTGAAGCTAACAAAGAAAGATGCTCCATTTTTTTGGACCATGGAATGTGAATAACCATTCCATAGTTGAAAGAGAAACTTGTAGAAACTCTAATTCTACAAGCACTTGAATGGTCCAAACCATTTCATGTTATGACGGATGCATCAAATTATTCCTTGGGAACTGTGCTTATGTAGATGGATGATAAGAAACGTTCATACCATATCCACTATGCTAGTTGAAGCATTATAGGTGCACAACTGAACTACATGACTACTAGAAAAACAATTGATGGCAATGGTGTTCACTCTAGAGAAGATCAGGCACTATGTGCTTGGATACAAAGTGTTTGTGCACACAGATCATAGTGTCATATGCTTCTTAATGAATAAGACAATGGTGAGCCCCTATGTGATACACTAGCTAGTGATCTTACAAGCATTCGATCTTATGATGTTAGATCAAAAGGGCACTAAGAATGTGGTTACTGACCACTTGTCTCGGTTATGATGGGACAACAAAGAGGAAGAAAGCTCATTATCTGATTTGTTTCTTGATGAACTCCTCTTTGCTGGGGCTATACCTAAACAATTGCCCAATGAGCCTAAATGATATGATGGCATTTTCACCTATCTTCTCACTCAAGAGATGCCATGAAGGTTAGACGATCAAAAGAAAAAATAGTTTCTTTACCAAGTGAAACACTTCATGGAGATCAATAAACACCTCTACAATGTGTGCGTTGATGGCTTGGTTTGATGGTGTGTCCCTGATGTTGATCAACTACGTGTTTTCTAAGATGCTCATGAAGGTCCTTGTGGGGGCACTATGCTAGGAGACACATGGCCATTAAGATCCTAATGGTAGGGTACTATTGGCCAACAATTTTCAGGGATGCTTATCAATATGTCCACTCTTGTGAAAGTTTCCAATGAGATGGTGGAATGACTGCTCAAATAGAGGGACCTCAACAATGGATTCAACCATTATAACTCTTCGACATCTGGGGCATTGATTTCTTAGGTTCAATCATGCCCATGTTAAATAGAAAGGCATACATCATAGTCACTATTGACTATTGTAAAAAATGGGTGGAAGTAGTAGCTATCATCAACTATACAGCTTCTACTGCTACTCAGTTTGTACAACAAAATGTTGTAATGGGTTTGGTGTGATGCATGCATTAATTTCTGATAATGGAACTCACTTTACGAGCATTGCCTTTTGGAAACTCATGCAACACTTTGGGGCTAACCATAAACTCACAAGACCTTGCTAAGGTTACCAATAGGGAAATCAAAAGGATTTTAACAAGAACTGTTAGCAAATATAGGAAAGACTGGAGCATGAAACTCAATGATTCCCTTTGGGCCTACCACTCAACATGGAAACTTCCTATAGGCTATTCTTCCTATGAGCTTGTGTACGGAAAATTACCAACACTTCCTATTCAATATGAGCTCTGTACACTTTCAACATCTTATGACCTTGACTTTGACTTAAGTCTAGCATAAAAAGAAAGATTAATGAATCACAACTTGCTAGATGAAAATCGATTAGTGGCCCTATCATCTAACAAGTTGCACAAGGCATTCAATAAAAAGTACCATGACCTTAAAATCTGGAAAGTCAAATTTCAACTAGAAGATAAGGTTCTCTACTGGAATACTACACATGTACCTTAACGAACTGAGTTCCAAATGTTATGGGAAGGACCTTATATAATTTATAAAACTTTTCCTTCTAGGGTCATGATGATCTACAAACTTGAGAGCCTAGATAAAAAATGGATAATCAACATACAACAACTCATAGTTTTCCACGAGTATAAGCCAATGAATATAACAAACACCTCATTAGATGGAAAACCACACTCAATATTTCAAATCTCCTCCTTCCAACCTAGTCATGGCAGAGATGGCCATCCATGCTCACCATGTAAGTGGCTCCTCAGTTTTTCATATTTTTGTTTTAGAACTTTTTGTTTTGCACCTTCTTTATTTTCCATCTTCTTGTTTTCATGTTATTAATCTTTTCTAATTTTTGTTTTACACCATCATTAATACATTTGCTATTTCTTGAATATTTTACACTTTCTTTTGTACTTTGTTTTATTCTAGTGTGATTTTCTAACTTTTTGTTAATAAGTCCTAGGCACAGTGATAATTTTTTGCTTGATGGTGGTATGTACTATTTAGTCATTTGATTGTTGGTGTCTGGACCCTAGCTTTGAATTTTGTTATTGATGATTAGGACATGGTTTCTTTTCATGCAACATGGAGTGAGTCCACGACATCCACCCATCCACAAACTCTATGGTTTTCCTTGTTCTGGAAATGTGTAGTCCCTTTTTCATTAATAAAACTTTGACGAACTTATGACTTTGGTAGTTTCCAGATTTGGAAAGGATTCAAAGGTTTAAACAGGGTGTGGTTTCAAGGGGATTCAGTATTCTTTATGCTTTTCTGCTTGCTTGGGTGCTTTTGTGTTTTCATGGATTTCTTATCGTTCCGTGTCGACTAATAAAAGGAAGTTGAATAAGTCTTTGCATGGTGTGGTTCTCATAAAAAAATGATGAAAATTCAAAGCACATCCCTTAGATAAAATAAATGGACTACAAGCACTACTTATAGGACTAGAAAGACATGTTACCCATTCCTGAAGGTCCCCTCTAACTAAGGCCCTTCCTCACTTCCTACTTCTCTTTTCTTCTCTAATAAGGAATGCTGGTTGTTCTATGGGAGCACTCTTATGTCTCAAGGGGATGGAACCACAAATTTCACAAGGGACTTCATGTAACCTTAATTAGAAACTCCATTCCACTCTATCTCATCCATCTATGCTTTCCATGTCTCACCTCACTGCCAATTCATGTTCTTGTTTGATGTCCTAGTTTGATGTGTGAATATTCTTAGGTAGTGATGAGACGCGATATCGCATGCACCGTGATATCGCGACCGTCATGATATCGCATCGTCCCCTGTGATATCGCGTACGCAATATCGTGGTCCGCCGCCAAATCTATAAATAAGAGGCAGCACTCCCCTCATTTCTCATTCTAGGCTTAAAGTAGGGAAATTCTGGCAGTTTGATCACTCCAGAGATAGAATATTTTCCATGTG
>MNCI01023140.1:75836-112476 GCA_015680685.1 Gnetum montanum | reverse complement strand
TCTTATTTATAGATATGGCGGCGGACCGCGATATCGCGGCACAGTGCATGTCGCGTCTCATCAAGTACCTCGCCACTCATCAATTTCTTATATATTTAACTTTAGGTTATTGTTTTCTATCCTCACCTTCAACATGTTTTTTATTTTCCTTAGCATATTTTTTCTTGAGTAGAAAATGACAAGTATTAAACAAGTGTCTTTTATGATGATAAAAGTTACAAGAATTAGGAAATCATAATATGGAATTGGTTGATTGCAAGTATTCTAGCTTGTTTGCAATTCTTATTTCTTTTTACAATTAAGAAGGTTGATTTCAATTTAAAAAAAAAATCTTTACAAGAACCAAATGGTTGGGAAATAGATTCTATGTGCTTAATGGGAATGAGAAGACTAATAATTTGTTGCTTAGCTTATGGAAAATTGACAAAAGATTAAATAGCTCCACAAAACATGGAGCTTTAGAATATTTCATCAAAACAATTTTTTAATAATATTTACGACCAAGACATATAGTCAAATTAAAATGTTATAACTCAGTATTTTTCACTTGAATTGAACCCATAACTTAGAGTTACCAAATCAAGAGTCTTACCACTAATCTTACACCTCATTAGACCTTGTGATGGAGTACTTTTCTAGTGGATCACATGAATAGCCTAGAGTTTCCTTATCTAAAAAAGGGAAAAAAAAATGCTATTTTAAGCTCATATTTAGGATTACTTTGAGCACTTTTCATGAGAGCTTAGAATTAAAGATTGAAGCCCATTTAATTTGCTCTATTTTACAACAAGCCAAGAGCATATCAAGATTGTGTTAAATAGAGCAAACCAAGGAATAAAATAAAATTGCTATTTTAGATTAGGAAGAATAATACAAAAACTAAAAGAAATATTATTGAACGTGGACAAAAAGTTCCTAACCAATACCTTAAGACAAAATCTTTGCAGCAAGATGAAGCTTCAAGCAAAATAGTAACATAAGGTAGATTTGCTCCTGGGTTTAAAGCCCCACACCAGCTTTTAACATGTTATCGGCGGATGACACTGTGATGAAGCAATGCGAACCTTCTCAGTACAAAAAAACTCCAGCACATTGGCTCAAGAGAACTTGCAGCCATCCACCGCTAATCGTGGCCGTATTAGCAGAGGAGTGCCAAAACAGTGTACTGGAATTGAGGTCGTTCTTTCTCTTTTTGCTTTGAATTGCAATGGAGGGAGCTGCCCCGGAATCATCCACAACGAAGATTGGGAATTTGGGGTTTATGCGGCATGCGATTCAGAGGAGGCATGATTTCTTTCACTTGTTTCTCATGGGCGGTGTTCTGCTGCTCAGCATGAAGACCGCCGGCCAGAAGTATCGGATCAACGATCTGCAGGACGACAAGAAATCTCTGCTCGAGGAAAATCAATCTCTCAAAACCAATCTATCCAATCTGAAGGCCAGTCTGCTCCAGGAGCTCCCTCTTGCCACTAATCCCGCCCTTGTTTCCAAGCTTCGGGCGCTACTCAGTGATCCTGCTTCTTAATTTCGTATGTCATCTTAAACCATGCTGTTTCGTATCTCAAGGGTTTTTCATCCTTTTTATTTTGTTTCGGCGCTCTCTTTCCATTGAAGCAGCGTCTGATATAATTCGTTACCGATCAGCAGTTGCTGCAACTTTCAGTATAGCATTATGAGTTTGTTGAATGCTCCTGTCTGGCGGAAGACTTATTCTTTGAGAAAAATGGGAATAATTATTTTTGGAGTTAAGGCTAAAACTGCTGGGATTATTAAAGTTCCTGCTAAATTCTGAAAATGGCGGGAACTTTCTATTTATACATATTTGGATCAATGAGTTTGGTAGGGTTTTTATGCTTTTTGATTAGTACAAGGCCAACATTGGCCATTGCTTCAATAAACAGCTTCTTGAAGTTTTGAGTTATTTTCTTCACCTCTTTTCTACTAAGTAGCTTTTTGTTGTTTTGTAAACAACAACTTATCTGTTGTTGCAGTTTCTTCCTAGTTCTCGTCAAACTTTGCCTTTTCTCTTTCGTTCTAAAACCATTTAACAATCCTATCATTCACAAGGTGCAAGACAACGCCGCTATGGGGATGCTATTTAGATTTACAAATAATATCAAGGAGGTGTATAGCTTGTTAGGTTAAACTGAAATTGATTTTCATTATGTCTTAGACCATTGGGTCTATTAGATCAGTGCAGTTTTAATCATTTTTGCATACTTCCTGTATATCTCAGCAGTAACTCCTTGGGACTGAACTTATGACTTGTAGGATTATCAACTATCTTTCTGATGCAAGTCACATAAAACTCCTGACTTGCATCTTCCAAGGTCACAAGTTCACATCTATTTATCCATGCTGAAACCATATGAAAATTCCTCAAAACAAATAGCTGAAACTGAATTCTTCTCATTCAAATTTATAGATGTAGTAGAAAATTTCAGTTTCAATTTTGTTAAGAAAACTCAGTTTTACCTGTTTCCAGGTGCACCACGCAATACTCCAAGCATAATGGTTTGATTCATTGATTATCAATTTTCATCTAGTAACAAATTTATTTGTTTTTTTTAAAGCTAGGATTGTTATTGTTACTGATGATAGATAATTTGCAAATAATATTGTGAAGCAATTTTGAAACTGAAACTGTTTTTAATTACTTCAAAGTCCCTATGGATCTATTGGAGCAGTATATTTTATCTGGGAGCTATTGGGATCAAACTTGTGATATATAGGATGTAAGTGACACACCTTAACGAACAAATTTAATTTATTAGTGTATTTCATTATCAACAATATTTTGTAAACAATCATTTGCATGCAACAGGTTATGTCTCAGTCCATCAAGTTATTTAATAATCATTTTGTGAAATATTTTTTATACTTAGGAATGGCTATCTGATAATTCAAAAATACATCAGTATGTCATAGATATGGTAGTTTCTAGACTACTGTTTGCTTGTTGAACATAAAAAGGGAAAAACATATTTCTTGTTTTGAATATTTGTCATTTGAAAAATGGGCACCACCAGATTTGTCCACACTTCAAAGTGTTACCCAGTTAACAATGGGAAAGCTATGTGCAATAAAAAGGGTCATCACCTAGAGGCTCAATGCTCATCATGCCAAGGCAGAGTTTGGGAAGGTCAGTGGATGAGTGAAAGTCTAACTTCTTTTCAAGTGGCCGCATCCAAGCTCAAACCCAAGCAACAAGGACCTTATCATCACTCTAAATGATGACCTGTAGAAAGTTGTGTGCATGGAATAAGGAAAATTTTGATAACTCGTGAATATGATCATCCTAATCAAGATTACATTTATCTCAACAACATTGGCTTACCCATTAGGGCAAGCAAATGATTTGACAATGATTTTTATGGCAAGTTGTCTACTTGATACCTTTGAATGTTTGTTTACCTTTCCTTCAAGTAACATGTAATTTTGCATACTTCTTAGAATTAAACTTGTAACTTACACAATCACAAGCCAGTTGCTTTAACTGGTTAAACTATGTCTCATTGACTTGCCATGTTATGAATTTAAGAAGGTTCATCACCCAGAGGCTCAATGCCCATCCAGAAACTTCTTTGCTAGTAGCTGCATCCATGCTTAAAACGAATTTGTACAACCTGAGAAATGAGCATCACTTGATAATTCATGAATTTATTAAACAGAATTGTGAGCAGGGATTGTTTTGTGAAAGAATAGCTTTGTTAAATAGAACAAGGATCTGCAGTATGTGCATCATTTTATGCCTCCGAAATGTCTGGATGAGAGTAGGTATTTCTTTTGTAACTTGATGTAGGACTTCCTTCAAATCATTTTTTATCATCTGCAAGGTCCAAGCCTAAATAACAGGCTTAGGATTCTGCAGTTGAATGTGTTTATCTTAGGAGCAACTGTTTCATATATAAGTTCAGTATCACCAGGGATGCCCATAATTTAATGGTACTCACCAACACGTTGATTAATCTTATGATTTGATGCAAGTATGATCAATTATCAAGGATATTTCTTCAAAAGGATATTGATAGAAGAAAGTTTATTCACAGGAGACTGCAGCAGGGGCAAGGCGGCTTTTCTCTACAATACCCATTGTCTTTACAGTTAAATTTCATCATTTAATATGTTCGCAGAGTTCATAGTATGATGGAATATATAAACATCCAGTTTGTTAATACCTTAGGGTCATTTTCAACTGTGCCTTTTGCATTACTTGACCTATTTTAAGCTTTATACTTCCTTTGACCAGCTCATTAGCGTCCACTATAATTCTTTTTGGTAAAGTCGTCTTCTCTTTTCTGGTATGTAGGTTCAAAGGTGATAACTTCATTTTTAAATCATATTCTAAGGAGGAGATCTTACAAATATTGGTTAGATATACAGACCTAGAAATTATTGAACAAGCTATTGAATATTTTTTGAAAGATGCCATTTGCATTAAAATGAGGTGTAGCTTGTTGCTAACGCTTGTGGCTCGCACCCTACAAGCTATAGGCTTAATCCCAGCTGGGTCACACTAAGACTTACAAGCAGTGCACAAAAGATGATGGCTGAAATTGAGCTCTGTGTAATAGGCCTGTGGGGTCCTCATATGTATGTATAAAACAGTTTGGTTTCAGTTTCAGTAATAGTAAAAATTTGGAGTACAAGAAAAAATTTGTTGTGATCAACCAAGAAGCAGGATCAATGGTCTATTACATAATGATCTTGTCCAAGAGAAAGATTGAACTTGATTTTACTCTTCTTCTTCTTTGGCAGCATGATTTCTCATCTGATTTTTTTTGAATGGAGGGACTGGACAGCCGTATACCAAGTTCTATGCAGCATGTTTTGTAAGCAGTGTTTCTTCCGGTTTCTCTGCTTAATGGGATCTTTAACTTGCATCTCAAATACAAATCTATCATTTCAGATTACAATTCAGAATGTGAATAACAAAATTCCAAATTGTCAGATTTTCAAGTTTATAGGAATATAGCAGACACGATTTTAACAAAAGTAAGTACTTCAGGGCTTCTATATCATTAAGCTGCACCCTTAGGGCTTAGGTTGGATAATTTGTTGAATATAAATAACTATTTTTTACACCCACAGCCCACTCACATCAAACCTTCAATAGAAATTCATTTCAATGACCCATGAACTGAATCCCTTAGTGGTGAGAGTCTTGGCTTGGTGAAGCAACTTTTGAAACATGAATTCGAAAGCAACATTGGGAGTGGGAACTACAACAGGTGTGGGTGCAGTGGCAGAAACAAGAATGGTAGTGGCGGCAACATCCGGAGCGACGGTGGTAGCGATGCTAGGAGAGGGGGTGGTAGCGGCACCAGGAGCAGGTGTGGTGCTAGGAGCAGGCAAGGTGCTAGGAGTGGGCACGATGCCAGGAGTGGCAGCGGCAACGGCGCCAGGAGTAGCTGTAACAATCGAAAACATCGGTGGCTGGAATCACTGAGGGGTTAACGGACACACAACATTAACCCTACCTCCACATGAGGGCCTTGTTGGAAACAGAGGCGGAGCACCCTAAACGATCTTGTTGATCGAACAGGAATTTTGCTGGTTGCAACTAGGGTGGTGGTGCAACCGGGGGGTGGTGTGGTTAGCGAAAATGCAAATGCAAATAACACAAAAATGGTGCTAAGGGTCAAAGCAGTGTTTCACGGTGGTAAATGTAGAGCGTGGCCACGGAATGGGGGCAAATGTAGCTAAGGGTTTCGGCCGAAATGAGGGTGTCAAGTCACAAAGACTACTGCTTGAGCATAATAGAGCATGACGACGCATGAAAAAGTGCAAAAAGATGCAAGAAAATGCTAGAAACGAGAGAGAGAAATGGAACACCACCCCAAATGGGAGCGTAGTTAACTCCAAAAGGGTCTCAGAAGGTACACAGTGTACAATAGGCATAGTGGGAGCATAGTTATAGTCTTGGTGGTGTCGGGTCGTGAAGTCTGGTGCTCGCCGTGATGAATCGTGCTTGCCAGGTTGGCTGTTGTGGTGTATGGTGGGTTGTGGTGTCCTGCAAGGCTATGGTGGGGCTACGGTGTACCGTGTGGTGTAGGGCTGCAATGGGGCCACAATGTACCATGCAAGGTGCCAGGAGCGGGCACGGTGCCAAGAGTGGCACTGGCAATGACGCTAGGAGCAGCAATGAGGATGGGCGCGGTGGCAAGAGGGACCACAAAATCGACGACTATTGGAGGGAGTAAGGGTAGGATGGTAGGCGGTTCGTGGAGTGGCGTTGGGCTTGAGGGCTGCGTGCAAGAGGGCACAGTCCTGTAGGTGAAGGTTGAGTGCCCATTAGAGGAGGCGGTGCAGGAACTTGAGAGGAGCTAATACCGAAATGGGTTAGACTAACTTGGGGGTTAGTAGACGTCTGTGTTCGAGGGCTGGTAGAGGACCAATTGTTATTCACATTTGCAATGGTGGAAGACCGTGACAGGGCGTTGCTCAAGGGGTTGTGGTTTTATGGTGCCCACGGATTGGCTCTGGCCCCTTGGAGACTAGGGGCACATTGTGACAACAGTCTATTTGATTGGGTGCCGGTTTGGATCTAGCTCTTTGGCTTGGCATTGGAATACTGGGAACCGGGGTTCTTGAAGTCTTTGGTGGGGTTGTTCGGGGAATTTGTCAAATTTGATACCGTCACAGAGTCCATGGATCACATGGGCTACTCCCGGTTCTATGTATGGAGGACGTTGAGGATGGAGGATCTGGTTGAGGAGATCGTGCAGAACACCATGGGAGGAGAAGAGAAAATCCAAGTAAAATTTGAAAGCTTGCTAGTGCACAAGGAGGGGCACTTGAGGTGCAAAACCTGTGGCACATAACACTTTGAGTTTGAATGATGTAGGGGAGTAGTGGAGGCCACCACGGGTTGGAATCTGGTGGGCAGAAAGGGATGCATATTGAAGCAGGATGCTGCTACAAAGCGTCCACAAGCCCAAACCGTGGCAGGGAAGAAAGATGGACAACAACGGTTAGAAAATGTGAGGCCTCAGGTGGAAGAGGAGGTTCCAGTGTTGTTGCAAGCTAGTGGCATGCCTAAGAAGGCAAACGTGTGTGAGGAAATGGAGGTGGTGGGATCTCCCTGCACCCCACTAGTTTCTAGAATTGCGATGCAAAACTCACCATTGGAGTTACCCTCGTTGGGGGAGTGGATTACAGTAAGCCGAGGTTCTACAAAGCCAAAAAGGCAGGACATCTAGCCCACAAGGAAGGCAGAGGGATAGCAAGGTGCAGTGGTTTTCAGGCCAGGAAACAAGCTTGGCCGGCCCAATAAAACTACAACATACAAGAAAGTTACCCAACAAGAGCTAGATTTGGGGGTGCAACGAATGCTATAGGAGGTGTACCATTGTTGTGTGTCTACATCTTCATGAAGGTGCCAACTTGGAACTGCCAGGGCTAGGGTATCTTGTACAAAAGAAGTACCCTATGAACGATGGTGAGGGAGGCAGGTTGTGAGGTTGTTTGTTTGCAGGAGACCAAGGTACAAAGGACCGAAAGGAAGCTATTGATCTGGGAGGGATGGACAACCCAGATGGTGCCCAACAAGGTATGAGCAGAAGGCCTGGCCATTTTGGCCAAAATGCCTATCACTTTTGGTGATGAGTTAGATTGGAGCCAAATTGTCCATGTGCCACGAGTGGATCTCTGGATAACAAATTTTTATGGAGCACAGAACTGGGAGATTCGGATGTAGGAGCTTAGATGGGTGGCAGGGGTCATCCCCAATCTTGCTAAATGGTTGTTGCTGGGAGATTTCAACCAACAACTCTATTGTTGGGAAAAATTTGGACATGACTGTATTGATTTGCTGGGGGCTAAGGCATGTCATAGGTTTCTCCATCAGTATGAGTTGGTTCACCTAGAGATCATGGGATGTAAATTCACCTAGAGCAATTGTAGGAGGGGCACTAATTGTGTCCAGTCTAGGATTGATCATGTTTGGGTGAGTGAGTGCCTCATGCTGGAATGTGACATCACGATGGAGGGAAAGGAGAGATAGGCTTTAGACCACCACTCCATTTTGTGCTAGCTACGATTGGGGGAGAGATAGGAGCCTAGGCCTTTTCAGTTTGAGTGGACTTTGCTATGCAAAGCCTGGTTGAAACCAATGGTGGAGGCAATGTGGATAGGTTACATTGGAGCACAAGAGCCTCGACAATTCCTGAGGGATGGGTTGCGGGAGCTGAAGAACAGTATCAAGGCCATAGCATTAGATGACAAGTATAGCTTCCAAGGATACAAGTAGCAGTTGTAGATGGAATTGCGAGAGATGCAATGGTTGCAGGAAATGGGGGAAGCCAGGGATGTTGAAGAATAGGAGCTACTCGGGGAACTCCAGGAGTTGGATAGGGAGGAAGAGAGCTATTGGCAACAACGGTTGAGGGTGACTTGGCTGTGGGAAAGGGACAAACATACACGGTTCTTCTTTGCCACAGCCAAACAAAATAGGGCCCATAGGAGCAAGATCCAACATTTGATTGAGGGTATCGGTGGGGGAGGCCCACAGAGTAGCAAAGGGGGCTGGATGCATTGTAGAAGTTTTGGGGAGACATATGGAGTTGGCAGGCCACGGAACCCATCTCCTTGTTGATCACGAGTGTCCTCATAGGTGCTAACAATGCCAGTTTACTGCGTCCCTTCTCACGGGAGGAGCTACAGTAGGCTATGAAGTCCATGTAGTCCAACAAGGCTCCAGGACCAAATGGATGGCCGATTGAATTCTTTAGGGAGTATGAGGATTTGGTGGGACCCAACTTACATGATGCATACAACGGTATGCTTAGTTGGTAGCAGGTTAGGAGGGAAATTAATTGCTCTAAGGTAGTCCTACTACCTAAAGTTCCAAACTCGATAGCACTATGAGACTTTCGACCTATCGGGGTCTGCAACACATTGTTGCATGTCTTTTCCAAAATGTTGGTTGGACGACTTACGCCGCTGATGGGGAAGTTGGTTGGAGAGCACCAGGTGGGGTTTGTTAAGGGCAACTACCTGCAAGACCAGGTGTTACTCTTGCAAGAGATCTTGCACTCAATTACAAAGGCTAGATTTTTAGGCATGTGCATCAAACTGGACATGACCAAGGCTTATGACATTGTGAGCTAGAGGGCGCTTAGGATAGTGATGATTGAAAAGGGGTTTGATGCAAAGTTTGTCAACCTTTTCATTCAAATACAACAGAGTGGCATGTATTCCCTTGACATAGATGGGAGGCTCTATGGGTTCATTGGAATATGAAGAGGGCTAAGGCAGGGGGATCCATTGTCACTGCTCCTATTTATCATGGTCATGGACTTGTTTAAAGACTATTGCCTTTTTGAGGGCATTCAAGGGTTGCAGGTTGCTAGGGTGCACAGTGTGGTTGCCCATTACGCAGATGATACAATGGTGTTTTCTAGGTCTGCAATGCTGCAGGCTACGGCCTTGTTACGGGCAATGGAGAGAATGCAAAGGGAGATCAGCCTAGAGGTCAATAAAGGAAAATCAGCCATCTATTGCACCCACATGGAGGGAAGGGTGCAGGCCAAAATTGTACAAACATTGGGTATTCTATCAAGCTAGGCGCATGCTACATACTTGGGAATGCCTATTTTTGATTGAATAGGCAAGAGGACTTGGCAGGGACTGAGAGAGAGGGTACAATAGTAGACTGCACTTTGGACTAGCTAGTTTTTGTCTAGGAAAGGGACGATGGTGCTAGTTGTGATGATTCTAATGGCAATAGCTAGGTTTACAACGTCAATGGCAACACCTTTAGCCACGGTGGTGCAAAAGATTGATGGCATTGTGCGGGAGTTCATGTGGTTAGGAGGTAAAGGTGGTAGGAAAATGCACTTGGTGTCATGGATGGTCATGGCACGGCCAAAACTGGCGGGGGGCATTGGTATTTTGGGCTTTGGTGATGAGATGGCATTGGGCATACACTAGTTGTTGAACAGGTACATGGGGCAGAGTGAGGGGGCAATGCTGTGGGTGCAGATATTGCGATAGAAATATCAGCAACGCTGGGAGGTGCATTCGAAGTGCTCACAACTTTGGAAGAATTTTTGCCATCATGTTGCCGTGGTGGAGCAACACAATTTGTTGGGGCAGCACCCAAAGGAACTGGTCAAGTTCTGATACCCGTAGGAAGAGGGATGGGCTGAAATCTGGAAGGGCCATCTCCCTGAAAAAATCAAGGCATTCGGATGGTTGCTGAAACACAGGGTGTTGCCAGTGAGGGCCCGTTGAGAGAGAGAGGGATCCGCATGGATGCTAGCTGTCCACATTGCCAGGAGGCGCCTGAAACGTTGCATCATCTCATCTATGATTGCAGGATTTTGCAGGAGGTGTGGCTAGTAGCCAATATATCCCCCATAGCAGGTTTTCATGGAGACTCCTTGCCCCTGTTGTGGGTCCCATGGAAATGCATGAATTATTTGATTTTTCGCGGATAGCTAATTCCTTCAGCCACAGTGGTGGTCCGAGAGGCACGTGGGTTGTGGAAGGAGACCATGGAGGCTATGGAGCAACGCTTATTGTTTGAACCATCATGGACAATTTTCTAGATTGCCTGAATTATGGGCGATGGTGGAATGGATGGGGTGGGCGGAGATGCTCATGCACATGGAGGGGGAGTTGAACCTGCTTACTTAGCAATTCTACGACAACTAGGTTGGAGACACCACATAGTACAAGGGCAGGAGGATTGACATTATAGTGTAGATGTTGGCTGTTGCACTAGGGGTGGAGGACACTGGGGCAGTTGTGGTGCCAATCGCGAGGGCCCAGGATGATGCGAGGGGATTCTTCATTGGACACATTCTTAGGACTACTAGTGGGCACATCCGGAAGTTCAGGTTGCAAGGGGTCTGGCGAGATGTGGCACTCCTAGTGGAGAGGTATTTTGTGCAATTAGGGTATCCTCACAAATTGGTGGGGGTATATTTCACTTTTCTCAAGCACCTTCGACAAGGCTCACTAGTGAACCTACCCTGCTTTTTCTGGGACTCTACATAGGAGGAGGTTGGGGAGGCATCCTGGAGTTATTCTAGCACTTTGGTGCGGGGTTGTACTGATTGTACACTAGGCGCCAATGATCGTGTACTAAAGAAGGCGGCATCAAGGGACATCTACTAGGGAGTAGGGCCTGCAACACCAGGGCGCTGAGATGGAGGGTGCGGGTGTAGAAACATCCACAGCCATGGAGGACATAGGCAGGTAGTGCTGCGGTCTTGGGTAGTCTGGGGTGCATGTGTTTGTACCTTGCTTTGGGTAAGAGGGATTGCATATCTGGGATGAGGGTTATTGGGCAAGGTGAGAGGATAGCGCCGTGTTAGCACATGGGTGATTTTGGGATATAGTGTGGGTGACTTCTGGTCACATGGATGGGATTTGCCGACTCCGGTTGGTGATATCTTGTGTACATTTGTACATTATTTTTTGGAATAAAATTGCTCGATCATTTTCCCAAAAAAAAAAAAAAAAAAACTTAATGCCTTTCATCATTATGTATATTCTTATGCAATGTGAATAACCGTGAAGCCTTGATAGGTTTATAGGTGTGATTCTAGACAGCATAAACTGAAAGATCTTTCATTAATGAAGGCTTTGATGTTTGTGCATCATAAAGTTCAATATCCAACTTGACTTTCACGTTTCTTTTTCCAGAAAGCTCTGAGATGATGGGCTTGTCAAATGTATCTTACACAGGTGTTGAAAGCTGCTTTTATAAATCACAACCATTCGTATACCAAGTATCACAGGCTTTAGTTTAAGCTGAAGCACCAGTGTATTTTATTAGGACTGCCTTGGCATTGCACATATAGTTGAAATTATTTATTGCAGTTTTCTAAAAACCAGGAGGTAACAATTTTCTGAAATTTTGATATCATGTTTTGCATGCATTTAAAATTGTAAAACAGGAAAGTTATAATATTGAAATCTATCATAAGTTTGCATTTGAAAGGTTGTTATACAGATATAATGATTGATTTATAATATGGTAATTACTGTGTCCCAGGAATACCAGCATATGAATATAATTCCTATCATCATCGTATTCACATACTTTGGTGGTTGAACACTTTGCTTGACCTTTAAGAGCAAAGCAAGTGAATGATGACGATCAGTACTGCACTCCTAGAAAATAACCGCTAGCATGCATTTATATCAATTGATATTTACGGTTTTTGTAATATTTGAGGTAAATGGTGATGACAGGACGAATTTAAGGACTCTTATAATTCTTTATTACATTTTTTTGTTAAATACTGTAAATTTTAGATATCATTGATGGATGCATTACGGATGACACCATGCACTGTTGACGATAGTCCGAAACTGTTTTTTGTTTTTTTCTGTGTCTGGAAGTTACTGTTGAAAGTTCAAAATAAGTGCATTGTTGCTTGAATTCACCTACCCTGTTCTTTCTAAAAGCTTTTACGAGGGTGTTTCTAAATGAGTACAAGATCTAAGTATTTTCTTATGTTAAAGGGGAAGTTTTTCAAGATTGGTTACCATTTTTCTTATGTTTAGAATATCTCCTCTATGTTAATGATGTGAAGTATTCTAAGTTGTTTAAATTATTCTACACCATGCTTAATCACATACCTTGTTTGGGCATGATCCTTTCAAACCTTATGCAATTGATTTCTTTATGAAGATGGAAGCCAACATCAGCAAACACTACATCAAGGTTCTTATGTTTTTCTCAAGCTTTTCCCTCAAAGGAAAATTTATGTTTGCCCAACTTAAATTTATGGGTCGTTATTGATACCGATTGCTTCAAATTTTGGGCTTCTTCATCATTGTGCCTTTAGCCCATCTATATAGGGTACCTATTAAGGTAGGTGAAAATTTTGAACATTGATTTTCTATGGTTTGTTATATAATTAATCCCATAAGTTGAACAAATAACATGTCTTGGCGTACCACTTAGGATGGAACCTTTAACCTATAGGTCACAAGTATCTCTAACCATGCATAGTAACCAAACTCATGTCCTAGGCACATGGTGGTGGAGTGTGTTGCAATGTGATGCTAATCTAAAGTATTTTTTTTTCGCATAATGTTGGTCATAGCACACATGGGAAAAAAAGTTGTGTTTTTCGCTAATATAGAGACTTAAAACATGGTGGGAGCTTAAAACGTGTTTGGAACTTTAATCAAGAAACTAACATACATGCCCAAAAACTTGGAATTTTTATTTCTTTTGGGTTTCACAGAACAAAAAGAGCAGCTCGACAGCATGGATTAATTTTTAATACAAATTGAAGCCACTAAAATACATGCCCAAAAACTTGGAAATTTTATTTCTTGTGGGTTTCACATAACAGAAAGAGTAGCTTCGTAGCGTGGGTTAATTTTTAATACAAATCAAAGCCATTTATCATTAGCAACAATCCATCTTTGACCCTGAGGTCTCCAATTGGGAAATCCAGTTTTCCATGGTTTTTCATTGAAAGTTTGTCAAAAAACAAGAGCTAAATATAAAATATCATGCGAAGTAGCAGTATTAGAAAAAAAGCATGCCAAATTAACATTAATTTTCTCATTCCATTTCATTTTTATCTAATTTTTGCACACATCACACACATAATGCACAATTTTGCCACTCCACCCTTTGAAATTTTTGGTGTGATATTAAAACCACACATTGCACAATGCATGCATTCTACCTTAATACAAATCGAAGCCACTAAAATACATGCCCAAAAACATGGAAATTTTATTTCTTGTGGGTTTCACATAATAGAAAGAGTAGCTTGACAACATGGGTTAATTTTTAATACAAATCAAAGCCATTTACCATTAGCAACAATCCATCTTTGACCTTGAGGTCTCTAATTGGGAAATCTACTTTTCCATGGTTTTTCATTGAAAGTTTGTCAAAAAACAAGAGCTAAATATAAAATATCATGCGAAGTAGCGTGAAGTAGCAGTATTAGAAAAAAAGCATGCCAAATTAACATTAATTTTCTCATTCCATTTCATTTTTATCTAATTTTCGCACACATCACACACAATGCACAATTTTGCCACTTCGCCCTTTGAAATTTTTGGTGTGATATTAAAACCACACATTGCACAATGCATGCATTCTACCTTAATACAAATTGAAGCCACTAAAATACATGCCCAAAAACATGGAAGTTTTATTTCTTGTGGGTTTCACATAATAGAAAGAGTAGCTTGACAACATGGGCTAATTTTTAATACAAATCAAAGCCATTTACCATTAGCAACAATCCATCTTTGACCCCGAGGTCTCTAATTGGGAAATCTACTTTTCCATGGTTTTTCATTGAAAGTTTGTCAAAAAACAAGAGCTAAATATAAATTATCATGCGAAGTAGCGTGAAGTAGCAGTATTAAAAAAAAGCATGCCAAATTAACATTAATTTTCTCATTCCATTTCATTTTTATCTAATTTTTGCACACATCACACACATAATGCACGATTTTACCACTCCGCCCTTTGAAATTTTTGGTGTGATATTAAAACCACACAAAATTGCACAATTCGTGCATTCTACCTTCATGTGCGTATGCCATCATACAACAACATATGCATAACCCAATTGGCAATCCATGTCCCAAACCGTATATTTATCAACCCCTATGGTAGTTGACACATTCATACTTAGTGTAAAGTGTGTAATTTTGCTTACAAGTCTTTTATTAGTTTTTATCATCACAATTGGTGCTAGTGCTTGTTAACCTTTGACCCAAAGCCACTAACCTTTTCGAGGATAGGTTGTAGGTAGAAATTGTGGTTCCTCTAAACCTCATATTAGCCATAGGAACTATCATGTCTATGCTCTTCCACTCTTAAGATGAGATGTAGGACAAGAGCTTCATTGATGCGTCCTAGTGGAGGTCATACTTTTCCACCTTTAGGGTGCCTCACCACCAATTGGTCCATTTGTTCACGTTAGCTCCACCTACTAAATGATCACAAACAACTCATGCTACATGCATTGCCAAGAATTTGTATCATCTTGGTTCATTGAAGTTGCTATCAATTCAAACATGTCTCAAGTAACAAACCAAACTATTTACATAGAGGTTTAACCAACCATCACTACACTTAGTATGAACATGATCTCATGCAATTCATACCCATTAACTCAAGTAGTTGGTGCTATGGGTCTAGTACACTCACATAGCACATAGATTGACAAAACTACTTGTAACACTACCTTGGGATAACAAGGATGCATTACAATACAAATTGTTCAATTGCAACTAGACTTTAGCTCTTGTCCTACTTGTTCCTCCTATTGTGACTTGAGTGTGATTTGTAGTAGGGTTGTGGCCTCCATTGTGAGTTAGCCATAAGTAGGTTGTCGCTAGACTCAACCAAAAAATTAGAAAACATAGTCACAATCAACACGACCTTACCTTGGATCTACCACAACTCATGTCTTTGAAAGCCTTTCAATCTGACCTAGCTGTGAGGGCCCTACCACCTATGATCTACATAAAAGCCTTAAGTGCAAGAACACCATGACTCACTATCCTCTTGGAATCCTAGCATAATTGGGCTACGCTCCCATCTTGACTTGCACTCATAGATAGAGTTAATTTAAAACAGTAGAAAATAGTAGAAAAATCAAACTAATGGCAACTATACCTAAATACCATGTACTAAATGGATCAAACATTCTTCCCAGGGAGCTACAAGGCCTTTGCCACAATTTTGAATGATCATTTGTCATATTGGATACCCATATCATAATCATAAATAAGTAAATTCATATTCAGAACTATTTTGATCTCACTAATTGAAGGTAAGAGCTATGTTGGTGTTTCTTAGTGAAATGTCATATTAGCCTTAAGCTATGTGCCTAGGAGATGTGTTTCCTCAGAAATTTTGGTAAATCTAACCTTTCTAATATAGGTTTGCTTTTGAGATGCGTTGGAAATGCCTTCTCATTAAATCATATAAAATCCTTTAAAAAAATTTTAAAATCAAAAGAAATTTAAATTAATTTATATTTTCTAAATATAAATTGAATTACTTATTGTTCAAAGACATTGTCTCCTACAATCCCTTAGTGTGCCTAACACATTTCAAAGATGCAAATCCATGTCTTCTCATTTTTAAGACTTCGAAACCTTTGACACATAGGCCTTAATTTGATCTTAGGATATTTGACATTTCATCACTTTCCAACCTATTATCAATTTGTTTAAATTTTGGGGTGTTGGTAAATCTTCTATATTTAAAAATTTCCTTTTTGGAAAAAAGAATTTTGTACTTGAGATGTGTACTATAAGTACTAACAGAAAAAGTTTTGGCTTAGTGCAATGCACAAAGAAGAGGCCTTTTCGAAACAATATTAATTTAAATACTTTTTCATTTATTAAGATGATTCAAGACATGTATGAAGGAGCTACCACTAAAATTAGAATAGCTTGTGGAATCACATTTGATTTTAAGGTACAAGAAGTCTATATGACAGGTCTATCCATAGCTTGTACTAATTTGTTATTATTTTGGATGCATTAATTAAGAAAAATATAAGATGAAATCCCTTTGTTTATGCTATCTACAGATAATATTGTGTAGGTGAATATAGCTTGAGAAAATATTGCTTCTAAAATGAAAAAGTGAAAACATATTTTAGAATCAAAAGGCTTGACAATTAATAGAAGTAAGATACGCTATATAGAATATAATTTTAATAATAAAGTAGAATAACAATTTAAAGCCAAAAAGTCTCTCAATACAAGCAAATCCAATAACTAGATTTAATGTTCCAATCATATGGTAAATTTGATAAATATAAGAGAAATAGTATTGAGGTAGAATGCTCAAAATAGAGATAGGCTAGTTGTGTTTTATGAGAGAGAAGATCTCCAATAAAACTAAAGTGAAAATTTTACAAGATAATAATCAGGCCTATTATATGATATGGTGTTGAATGTCGGGTAATACAAAAGAGGCACAAAAAATAAATCAATGTGGCAACAATGTGAATGCTTAGATGGAAGGTAAATGTTACAAGAAGAGATAAATCACACTATACATACATTAGAAAAAGGCTTGGAGTTACATCTTAGATTTTAAAAGGTTGTTAAACACTGATGAATTGTGTTTTGCCAGGCCCCAATATCAAATCCTTGATATCGTAGCTTGGATAACGATATTGAATACACGATATTGTGGTTCTTGTGTAAGCCTATAAATACTACATTTAGGCGCACAGGAAAGGGGGGAGTCAGTCAGTATTAGAAAAGGATCTTTTTGTCAGTTTCAATTCATTTTAATTCTTTCCCTAGTGCATGCTCGCAGTGTGATGATTGTAATTGTATGGAACCTTTGTTCAAGTGTGATGTACTAGGACACACATAGGATCGATAATAAAGATTGAGATTACTCCATCATTGTAGCATTCACTTAGTTTTTAATTGTTTAATTATTATTTTTATTTATTGTTTTCTTAGTTAATATTTCTTTACCATCATTTATTATTCTTGTTGTTAAATGTGGAATGAGTACGACTTAATCACAAACATGGAAGTGTAACTACTTAGTAACCCAGTAGCATATTTAGGAGTGCTCAAGTAACATGCGCTTGGTAATCCCAGAAGTAGTACATGATGTCCAAGATGTGTATGGATGATTAAGGATAGATGCTCATCGCACTTAAGCTAGCTTAGACTTCACTCCCTACTGCTTATTAATTTAATCAAAATTATTTTCCATTGTCTCTTAGAATAGCCTAGTGTTAGAAATCATATCACACATCTCACTTTGGACTAAACCATACGTGACAAAGAAAATACTAGTCCAGGTGGGAAGACAACGAACTGCTATCAATGTGTAAATACCTAGATACCACAACTAGTTCGTCTACGAAGTTCGATTGGATCTTGCGTACACGCTCATATTCATATGGTTGAGTGTAGGAGTATCTCACCACTCATCATTGGCGCCGTTGCCAGGGACGATGCTAGTTATTTAGATTAGTTACATAGTCCAAGATCACTGTAATGAAGCCTTGACGATATACCTTTTAGAAAGAAAGTAATTGCAAATAAGTCACACACAAATTCACAACAATGTCTCTCTCACTAGACTATGATAATGCAACAACTAGTAAGGCAATTCATTGGAGAACCAAGGAATTATATAATGATGAAGACGAAGTTTGGAGTACTCAATCTTATGCAAGGGTCTCCTATGTACATAATCGAAGACAACATCATCCCAACTCACGAACTCATAATCTACCTAGTGACGATGAATCATTGCTGGCCACTAAAAGCCTAATGCATATACAAGAGGTTGTTCAAATATACCGTAGGCATTGTAAGGAAAGCCGTCTACCTAGGCTTGATTTAAACAACTTTCCTAAGTCTTCAGGATGCTATGATTTAGATCCGCAACATCATTTACAAGCCTTCCATGATGCTTGTGTATGGAACAATATTGATATTGGGTGGCAAAAACTTAAGCTCTTTCCTATGACACTCATTGGCCAAGCAAAAGTATGGTACAATTCCCTAAAACCAAAATCAGTTTGATGTTGGTCGACAACGGTAGAACTCTTCAATGAAAGATATCAAACCTATGCAAGAGTGTCATCATTGAGGAGACAAATCCAAGAGTGGAAACAAGCGCAACATGAACCATTGGACATGGCCTTAGAAAGATATTACTCTTTGTTAAAAAAATGCCCAAGTCATGGGTTCTTCGAGGAAAGGCTAATGTACCACATCATGGATGGGCTCCATAATGAAACAAGGGAGACCCTAGGGATGTATGCCCCAGGTCAACTATATAAACTATGAACCCACCAATTCCAAGAGCTTATTAAGCAAGTAACAAAAGAACAGGGAGAAATAGCTAAATAGGAGAATGTTAAAAGTCCTCAATAGGACCAAGATCTCAAAATAGCAAGGGTCCATGATCATCAAGAGGAGAAATCAACTCACCTCAAGGAGGTGGAATCATCTTTGCCAATACTACAATCACTAGATGAAATTGAGACAAAGATTAATAAGATGATGGAATGGGTACATGAAAAATGTGGAGAATATGCCAACATTACTAGACGTAGAACCATGATGAACCAAAAAATAAGATAGAACACCACTAGACAATTGGAAAGAAGTGTTGAAGATAATAAGGATAAGAACTCAACTGCAAATCACTCGTATCAATGTGACATTTGCCTGTACGATCACCCCAAGGGCCAATGCCCCAGTCGTGGGGGAGGCCACCACCAAACAGACCATACCCTTCATATGTCCTGATGCTAAATGCTTATTATGTTCAAGACCTTGTTTCTCCAACCAGATCAACATCCTCTACCTTACCTCATCATTATCACTCTCCCAAGTACTATCCACCCATGTCCTCTCCAAAAAAATCACCACCTCATGTGCCTTACACTTCTCCTCAATCTCAATATTCTCATCCTTCACCTCCTTCTACATCGCTACCAGTGGTGCTAGAAGGTTTTGCACCATAGCACCAACCCACAAACATTATTTGCGTTGCTACCATCAATAGCAGTGGAGGTCCTCCACAATGTCGAAAGCATCCTTTCTTTAGACATGACCGAAGGAAGAGACAACACAGTTCTGAAACCATTGCATCCACCAATTCAACACAAGCCCAACACTGTGATGCACCTTCCCTTTCAAACTCAATGCCTCTTGTTACCTTATCAAGGCCACCAATTAATACTCCAAACACCATGCAGCCCAATGAATATAACCACATGGAGAAACATATCGATCCTTGCATACCATCTTACGGTCACGGGTGCCATGGTGGGTCAACTCCTTATCAATTAACCACATCTTATAACTTGCCCCACTATGTCAACTTTAATCAAGTTTGTGAACCCTAATTTGGGTACATTCCAACCACCACATCAAAAGACACCCAATGGTTTGGATATGACCAAGTTCCAACATTTCCAAAATGCATAGATCCAAAACTTCTATTTATTAATTCTTGCCATAATCAAAAGTTTAGTTATGGGGGATATCCCCCACTTCAACAAGTAGATTTAATAAATTTTTTTCCTTTTCTTCAATTTTACAATTTTTTTTCCAGGTTTTCATCTTTCAATTTGTTGTTTTATCTTTTTGTCTTTTTTATGGGTAATCTCATCTATGAATAAAACACTCATGTGACTCGTTGGTTGGGTGTTGTTCTATGCTATCAAGTCTTAGGTGACTAATTATTTGGACAACAAGCCCACCACATCCACCCAACCATTCTATCAATAAGAGGTTCTACTTTGGGTATGATGATATTCTTGACATCATAAAAACCGAAAAGTACTTTTGTGCTCATTAAGCCTAGAGTGAGAAATAATAGACTAAGAAGGAATGGCCAGGGTGTGTTATCAAGGGAACTTGTGAATTCTCTTTGGTGACATCTTTAAGAGTTATCATGTAACCTGGTTGTACTAAGATCCTTGTAGATCTGCCGAAAAATGGGAGTAAGAGTAATAAAGGCACTCAATAAAGAAACTTAATGCTGTTCTATGGGGTCCCATTGGAAAGACATGCACCCATGCCTGAAGGTTGGCAGCTTCTCCAGTTCATTATTGCAAAGAATAACATGCCAAAGTGGCTTGAAAAAGAAAAAGAAGAAAACAAAGAAAAACACAAAGAAAGATCAAGAAAAAAGAAAAAAAATGAAAAAAAATGTGTGTGCCGCAAAGAAATTTTAGATCACTCCTTCCTTGGACAAAATGCCAAGTGATTGTACGCCTTGCTGTCATGGTGCTCTTCTCGTTGTTCATCAATGGATGAAACAATGTGATGTCACTGATCAGAGTAATGGACTTGGTCTTGATTTTGGAGCAACAGGCTAATGACACATTAATCATGTCCTACACTCAGGATTCATTATGCCCTAGGTCAGTTACCTTATGTCTCGATCTCTACAATCCCTTCTACAATTCGCCTCATCTCGCTGTTCATGTATTTGTAACTCATGTCTTGTGTAGCATTGCACCCATACCTCATCACGGTGGTATCTACATGTGTGTGTTTTGTGGAACTGGTGTGGATTACATTTAACCCTTTTAGTGCCTACGGACATTTTCAGGTGTGGTTACGTAAAGGCATGATAGGTAGAAACTTGCTTTGGGGAGGACCCGCTTGCGTAACTTTTGTAATTTGCACTCATTGCACATCATCATCACATCATTTTATACCCTCTGAATACTGCATTGCCAACATTATTCTTTCCTTTATCATTATTCTAATTCAAACATTCCTGTGCACCACTACATGTCCTTTTTCCTCATCCTATTCATGAATTTCGTTGTTACATTCCACCTCATTACACTTTCGATGTCTTTAGGTCTCTTTACAAGTGACCCTAGATCTTTCAACTCAACCCTTAATCCTTCATTTATGGCCTTGGAAATTTGGAAATTCATCAATTTTTCCAAGTACCCTATTTCAGAAGGGTCATGATATCGAGTACCCGATATCGGGTCCAATGCGATATCGGGTCCCTGCTATCGGGTACATGATATTGCGTCTATAAATAGTATATATATGGACCCCCCTCCCCCCGCATGCATGTCAACATCATTCTTCACTATTCGTGCGAGGGGAGTTATTGAAATTTTCTTCCACGAATTGTCAAGCTTGTGCACCCACCATTCAAACATCCATAACTTGCTCATTAACGCTTTGATTCTTGTTTCGATCGAACCTACTTAAACCCAGAGTGTTTAACTTAGTCGTGGGGGAAGCGTACGTTCCAATTTGAATGTAGTTTTTTTTTTTAAATTCGTCATCGCCCAAAGGATATCATAAGGGTAAGTGACCTTAAAATTGTTAGAAATGGTTGCCAAATTAATTTTATCTCTTTACCCAGGCCATGAAAATTAATTTTTTGGAATCACCTAATCAACCCAATATCAAAAATTTTAGGGGAATTTTTGTGAAAATCTCTAACTTTGAATCACACTAAGCAAGAAACGAATCTATTCAGGCAAAGAGTAAGGTATAAATCAAATCTTGTAAATAACCTTACTAATAGTCATCTTGTGTGATTGCAGATGGCCCCTAAAAGAGGATAGCAAGGAGGACCCTCTCAGGGTGCATCCAAACGACAAAGGAGAGATAGAGGCCAAGCATCTCTCAAGGAACATACACAACAGGAGGCACAATCATTCAGCACCATTAGGGACCTCCTGTTATTGTGCAATTGGGACATGCTAAAGGAGGAGACGGTGGAGCACATGAATAGGGATAACATCTCACGTTGTCCTCAAACTGTGTTTAGGTAATTCATAAACTTAACTTTGGACCTTTCACTGGGTTTGCTCCTAAAGCAGTCAGGGACCAACTTAAAGGGTCCTCACTGTGGCCTATTCTCTCTAAAAGTGGTGATTGGTACTTGGGAGAGACGTACCAATTTTGGCACAATAAATAAGAAGGCACCACCATTGATATTGGTGGTGTTTCTATAGATTTCTCTACCAAAGCCATTTTGGAAGTTCTAAATCTTCTGAATACAGGGCCAAAAGTTGCTCACTTGTCCACTCATTCCGATGCTAATGCACGAAAGATATGGTTGAAAAGGGTGTACGACAAGGAAGACAAAGCATATGGAGAGTTGACACTTGAAGAAAGAATCTATTTCAAAATCAACACATATAACATCTTCCCCACAAAAGGTTTAAACAAACTTTTGACATATGTGCTAGAGGAAGTGCCATCTTGATGGGCAAGGTTAATGCCAACCAATCCTATTTATATCTCATAGAAATTTTGAGGTGGTTTGAAGAACATAAGACAAGGAAGTTTGCATTGCCCTTCCCCTGTCTCATCAGGAAGTTGTGCCAACATGTTGGAATTTTGGGGTACACTAATGACATCCCCAAAAAGGCCCAAAATGCTTCATTTGCTGAATTACTGAAGCCATTGGCCCCAAGGAAAAGTGCTGGTGAGACGCTGGAGCTAGACCAAGAACAAGAAGCGGGGCCTAGCACATAACTTATAGGCCAGCAAGACTAGCCGCCATCACCGCTATAGGACTATCGACAGTCAATGAGCCATCTCAGGGCCATCGTTGAAATGGTCAGTTAGGGAAGCCATGATGAGGCAAATCTCTTTAGGGTCATCGATGATGCCGTACGACCCATGGTCTCAATTGATTGTGCAGGGGGTGAGGTATCTATCCAAACAAGAGGAGGGGAATCACACTGGTCACAACAAATCTCTAGGAATGCTGCATCTTTTCAGGTACAATTAGAAACTAGTGAAGGCACCATAGTAGTGGTCATGCAACACCAAGATGCAGTGGAAGCCACAAAAGTGGTCACAGACCACATAAAAGAATCATTCAATGTTCCTGTTGTGCCACCAGCAGATTTTACAAGAGCACACGATGCTCAAACTTTGGCCAATCCCTCGAAGATTCTTGCGGAGCATGAGGATGCTCTAAATCAATTACTGTAGACAAGACAAGTGATGACATCCCTATTTGACATTCCTCAAGATGTCACAGCAACTCAATCAGACCAGATCTCCACAAAAGGAAATTTGGTCATGGCAGAGGTCAGGGCCAAGCATGCAAAGGAGGAGTTAAAAAGACTCCAAGAAAAGCTTGTCACCTTACAAGTTGCACAACAAGATCTGTCCCAATTCATCCTTGCAAACGAGCTAGAGTCCTTCCAAATAGAGCAACTAAATAAATAACTGTCAGAGAATAAAAGAGTGGCAGAGGAAAAAGAAAATGCCTTCGCCCACCAAGCCAAACTGAAAAGTTGGGACCTGCAAATATAAGACCTTATGGAGTACATGGAGTTGGCAAACCTGCAGTATGCCAACTTGGCCATGTTGATAGTAGGACACTCGAGAATAGAATTGGAGAAGCAAGTAGCAACCACCTACGCAAGGTATGAAACAGAATTTGCTAAGCACAAGAAGACACTACAGAAATTAGAAGTGGAAAATTCTTAACTAAAGGTGGTCAAGGCTAGCTACCAAGGATAAAATGATGTCATGGTGGATTTGGCTTAACGGCTCATGGACTACCAGGAATACAAGGACAAAGCCAGAGCCTATGAAGAGGAATGACAACTGTTTGCGGCTTGATATGTCAAGGCCAACTAGATGTTTCCACAACTGCCGTGTCCATGGGAGGTGCTGACTCCATCAAACATTGGAGCATTAGCATGGATGGCATAGGATCCCTGAATTGAAGAAGAAAAGCTCCAGGCACTCCTTCAAAAACATCAATTTCCAAAACTTGGAGCACAAGATAAGAGGAAGAGACCCATGGAGGAACCACTGCCACCAGGAACCACATGAGTCTAATAAATTTTGTCCTTTGTCAAATTGGTGCATGTGTCCCAATTTTGTTTTGTTCAATTCCACACAGCGACATGAGTAATCCCATACCTATCCACTGTGTAATCAATTGAACCCATTCTCATTTTATCTAACTCGAGGAAGAGTTGTTATTTAATCGTGGGGGTAAGCCTATAAATACCACATTCAGGCACATAAGAAAGGGGGGAGTCAGTCAATATTAGAGTAGGATCTTTTTGTCAATTTCAATTCATTTCAATTCTTTCCCTAGTGGATGCTCGTAGTGTGATGATTGTAATTGTATGAAACCTTTATTTGAGTGTGACGTACTTGGACATGCACATGATCGGCAATAAAGATCTAGATTACTCCATCATTGCAGCATTCACTTAGTTTTTAATTATTTAATTGTTATTGTTATTTATTATTTTCTTAGTTAATATTTCTTTACCATCATTTATTATTCTTGTTGTTAAATGCAGAATGAGTACGACTTAATCACGAACATTGAAGTGTAACTACTTGGTAACCCAGTAGCGTATTTAGGAGTGCTCAAGTAACGTGTGCTTGGTAATTCCAGATGTAGTACATGAGGTCCAAGATGTGTACGGATAATTAAGGAAGAATGCTCATCACATTTAGGCTAGCTCAGACTTCACTCCCTATTGCTTATTAGTTTAATCAAGATTATTTTCCATTGTCTTTAAGAGTAGCCTAGTGCTAGAAATCATATCACACACCTCACTCTGGACTAAACCATACGTGACAAAGTAAATATTAGTCCAGGTGGGAAGATAGTGAACTGCGATCAACGTGTAACTACCTAGATACCACAACTAGCCTGTTTGCGAAGTTCGATCGGATCATGCGTACATGCTCATATTCATATGGTTGAGTGTAGGGGTATCTCACCAGTCATCAAACACTACTCTGAAAAAGCCACTAAAAGGAAGATCAAGAAAGTCAGGGAAAATACTTGAAGATGATCAAAAGAAATTGCAAATAAACAAAGATCTAACATTTTGTAGAAGTGAATAACAAAAAAGAACTCATATAGTGAACCCCATTTTATTGGGACAAGGCTAGAATGATGATGATGATGATAGTAATTTTGTTTAATTATTTATTTACTTTTTTGGGATTAATTACTATCAAGCATGCATATGTGGTAATATGTATGGATAATAATATTTGGCCTAGATTTAATGAGATATGAGAAGTTAATCACCTATTACAACTTTAAAATAAGAGAATTTAAACTATTTGAAAATTGTTCACACCATAAGATGTTAAACATTTTATTTAATTTGTCATTCCCTAATGTTTATTGATTAGTCTATTACTTCTATTTAGATATTCATGACTAAATATGTTTTCCATGCAATATATGAAAGATTTTTATATTTATTATTTCTACCATTACTCTCTTAATTAGCATTTATGGATTTAAAGTAGTAGATTAATGCATGGTTTTCAACCATTCTTGTAGAAGTTTTGTTTGGTAATATTCCTCAACTTCAACTCTCATAACTTTTTTAGGAGTTATTTCTATACTCTTATTGTTCATCCTATGTAGAAATATCATTATAATGTGACTTTTCATTGAAATATAGCTAGTATTTTTTTCTTTATGTTTTTTTAAACCAATGAAAAGGAGTATATTAGTAAAATAAGATTTGAAGTACAAGATTATTTTTAGGATCTTTTATATTTTTAAACAAAAGTATGCAACTTATGCTTTCAGAAACTAATACTCTAATTTATATTTCATATGAAATCATAGTTAATATGTTCTTATCATCATTGTCACCTTGTCTCAGCAACATGAGGTAGGCTCATAGTTTATGAAAATGGGGCTACTTACATGAATGTTGAATATTACAAGAAGAAACAAATTGCACAATACAAATATTATAGAAAGATTTTGGATACAACATCATAGAGTATTTAATTATGTTCAAAGAAGATTGTGTAATGAATCTTTCAAAAAAGATTGCACATCATAGATTTAGGAAAACCATTGAGAAAATGATATGAAAAGAAATGGTTAAAGAAAATATGACAAAATTGCATATAGATAAATCTTTAGTTCTTAAGAGAGTAAAAAGTTCAAAGATAACTCAAGTAGCCAACCCTAGGTTATTGGAACAAGGCCAACGTGATGATGATATAACATTCAATAAAGATTAAAACAAATTAAAACCCAACATTCAAAGGCCTTCATAATTGTAATCTCACCTGATTTTCATAGAAATCTATAAAACAAGAGAGAGAATTAGCTAGAGGAAACTTGCATATTTTAGATAAAAATAAAAAAACAAATTACTACATAATTAGTTATTGAATTAAAATTTTATTACATGTTTAGACCCACTAGATTTATTGGACAATAGAAATTTACATACTATGATTTTTGAAAATATCATTAAGAAAATCACCAAGTGTTCTTGAGAATATTTGAAACAAATCAACTAAATTTGCAACTTTAAAATCTCATATATCTCTAATGTGCTCAAATGTAAGATATTGTAGGAAAATGTGATACTCATCTTTAATGCTATTTGTATTGTAGAGTTCTCATATTCGTTCTTCACGAAGATTTTTGAGCCATTTACCTATTTCATGTTTTGCTAAATGTACATCGCAAATGATAAATAATAACAAATAAATTGTTTGCCTTTGAATTATTTATGCATTAAAGATGATCATAAAGGTGAATGTCTTAATTGGAAACTCCAAGTTATGTGTTTGATTTCCATACTCAAAGCTAAGTTATCAAAGTTCCACTTAAGATCTACACATATCATAGTGAGCTTTCATGAGAAAAGGGGGAAAGTGAAGGAATTTAAAAAGAAAGAAAGACTTTAGGAGGTATTAAACCCAAAAAAAAAACAAGCATTTATTTAAAAAATGAAGTATAATATGAAAATATAGTATAACAACTATGATCTCACGTGAGAGGTTGGTGATTTAAAATTATAAATGAAGAAAAAACTTAGTTTCATGATGAGTAGTTATATTGTAATGAAATTTTGTAAATAGTATAAAGAATAAAAGAATGAAGAAAATGACTCAATTAATCGAGTAGAGAATCCAAATAAAAGAAGTCATTCATATAATCTAGGCAACATCAAATGTGATATGGCAACTCTTATGGGTAAACTTAGGTAAATTAAACCGAAACCTTAACCTTTGGAAAGATATGCAATCATCTTCGTCATCCTAGCTGGTAAATGAAAAAAAAGCAAAAAGTTAGTAGTTAAAAAATTACAATGATAATGTTATATATTGCTTTCTTTTATGGTTATTTTCTTGAAATCTACTGTCTTTAAAGTAGATATAAAATGAAATGTTTAGCCATATTTACGCCACATCATTTTGCTTACTTTCCAGCATACGGCGGATTATCATTAGAAAATTTCTTCCCCATTGAATCACAAACTTCCATTACTCGCTTTCCTTACGTAACGGATAGCTCACGAACCGAGATCCAAGACTGGTTGAGAAGCAGGACCAGTGTTAGAAACGCAGCGCATATTATTGCGGTTTACAAGAACAAGCAAAGGCGAGTGGAAGGCAATGGAAGAATGAGACAGAGAGGAAGGAAATCGAAGGATCCGTTATAGATACAAGCCAGAGGGAGAAAGCAATGAGGGAATCGAAGTGTTCAGGAAGGAAAGAAAGAAAGAAAGAAAGAAAGAATCAATCAATCAATCAAGCACCAGCCAGCTTTGCGAGGGGACCGACGATACAGGAGTTGATGTAAGTGCAGGGCTCGGTGTAGGGGGAGACCTTGCGGTTATCGTCAAAACCGTCGTTCTTATCAGGGCCACCCACAAGAGCTCCTGTAACTAGGTTAGGGTTTGGAGCTGCTCGGCCGTACCAGTAGACGAATCCTTCCCCACAGCGAACCATGGCCGTAAGAAGCCTCTTGGAAGGAATGGATGCAGCGCGGTGATGAGACTGCACTGGATATTTGCTGCCAAAGCCCACCATGTATGACATCCGCTTTGGATTGTTGCCCAGCAAATAGTCCACCTGCTGCTTGGCAAAATTCATCACCTCCTTCGCTCCGAATGATTTGAATCCGCACATTACCTTTGCGTTGTACCTCGCCAGTGTGTCGCTGTACACCGAGAACAGCAGCGCTGCCGCCGTTGCATACTGCGAGTTCGCCCCGTCTCTCATGAATATCAGTCCTCCTGTATGCGTGCATGCATCAGAAATAAAGATTGCAGGTCAATTTGGTTTGGTTTAGTTTCCTACGATCGTAAATGGGTTGCAGGAGTTTCAATTCTTTTGTTTCATTGGAGTCCGATTTTGGAACCGTTGATTTTGCTCACCTGGTGTGAAGGTTGATGTTCTCGTCGGACTCCCCGGGATGAGCGAGCAGATGAAGAAATTCGCCGCGTCCACGTACTTCCGGAATTCGCTTCTTCCCTTGTAAAATTGCTGCGTTTCATCGCGAACGATCATTGCGAAAACCCATAAGTAAGTGGGATAATGTCAGAAATTGTTGAAACGAGAGACGGCAGAGAATAATTGGCGAGCATGGTGCGTGACTAGCAGTACTCACGTCGGCCAGGAGGACGTCGACGCCAGCGTATTTAAGGTCCCAGCTGAACTCGCTCACCGAAGGATAGTTTAAGTTGCTGGTCAGGTAGTTCAGGTATTTGGGATCGCTCGTCGCCCTGTGCAACCATGCCGCTGCCCACAGCAACTCATCCTGAAATCATGCACCAACAAGTTAATTAAATACGAAACTGAAATTGTTTGCAACCGTTCTGGCTTGTTGACAGTTCACTTTCAGCCAGTTTTTCGTAATGCGTTGAAACTGATACTTGTACGGGCCATGCTGGATTTATTGGACATCAGAATTACACATACTATTACACAGTAGAATTATACTAATTACCTGGTATCCGGAGACGGAGCAATAGACGGCGCAACCCTGGAGAGTCTTCTGGTTTTTTACAGCGAAGTCATACAACTTTCGAGCGCGGCTGAGGAGGGTCTGAGAGTAGGTGGGGTTGACGCGGCGGAAAACGATGGAGGCGGAGGCGAGAGCAGCGGCGGTCTCGGCGACGACTTCGGTGCCGGGGTTGTTGGAGTCGATGGCGTAGACGGTGCGGGCGGTGTCCATGTCCTCAGGTCGTTCCCAGCAGATGTGATCCAGGATTGGGTCTCCCACCTGGTAATACATGCCGTTGTCGCGGGCCGTGGCTTTCAGAAGATAATCGGTTCCCCACTTAATTGCGCTCCGCACGAATGCTCTCTCATTTGTCATGGTCAGCTGCCGCCCGTATTGTATTGCGCCCCACGATAGCGTCGTCACTGTGAACGCCATCGGCAGCCCGTATTTCACGTTGTCTCCTGCGTCGTAGTAGCCCCCCACCAGATCCAACTGCAAGAAGAAGAAGAAGAAGAAGATGCAAATCAGAATCAAGTTATTCGACTCTTGTCTGTTTCATCATGCAATTCTGCCATTTCAATGCGCCCGGGAAATTTGCAAGCAGGTATGCTGCTTGTTCCTATTCTGGACAAGAAAGTGAAAATCATGGCCCAACAACCATTTATGCAGAAGTTTCGAAAAAGGATTGACAGAAAATCAGTTTTCTAGAACGAATGGGTATAATGAAATGTGTACCCATCTGCAGCATCCGTATAAAAATTCTCCCGAAGAAATCGCTGAACATTCACTGCTCCAAAGAGGATTTGGGGTTTTTGACTTTACTGATCAAAGGTTGAGAATTGAATTCAATTCAGGATTCACAAGCAGATTCAAAGCAAAGCGATGGAGCAAAAGAGGAGAAACTTCCAGAAAGTCTAACAAAAACCAAATGGCTGAAATCGTCAGGGGAAGGTTTCTCTGCATGGAAAACAACAAAATCCACGTACATTTTGGTCCTTTCCATCGCGGAGGCCGGAGTCACCGCGCCACTTGACACGCTGGGCATTGGGCAGTTTCCCGGAGCGCTGGGCCTCCAGGAACAGTATGGATTTGGAGAGGGCATCTTTGTAATTGAAGGCCTGCGCCTGCGCCACCAAGAAAAAAGTAGAGCAGTGGCAGCACAGAACCAGCAGAACCATCACCGCCACCATTTGATTAAAGCCAGCAGCCATTTCGCCAAAGACTAATACTAGTAGTTCTAGGGGCAGCGGAAGCAGCAGCAACAGCAATGCCGATGCGCTACCTCCTGCATGCAGCAGAGAGCGAAAAATTATTGACCTAAAAACCTACGTTTATTGAGTAGGCCGCTGCCGAATTCTCAGATCAGCATGAGCAGAAGAAGCAAAATGCTGCAGCTGCACCAGCAGCAGCAGCAGTTGACGATGATCGACGATGGTGAAGAGGATGAAGCTGGGTCACCTTCGCTGTCAGCAGCAGCAGCAGTAACGCAGCGATAGAACTGAATTCCATTCATGGTGCCGCTGGATTCTCACTACTTATGTATCAGAACGGCTTCCGAAATTGCAGCGCCATGGATTTCTCGTTTGGGGCCATGCCAACCTCTACTATGTTATCCGCTGTCTATTTGGCCTCCGGTCCAGCTGCTGCGCTTTCTCCATCGCCCAGAATTGGATCCTTCGTTTATGTCTTTGCCTTCAAATTTGTCTGGCGCGGCCTCATTTTCTTGTCGGGACTAAATCTGCATGGATGAACATGACGAAAACAAGAGAGATTAAGTTCCACAGATGGCTTTGCCTTGTGAGTTTGCGAGCGTTTGATTTATGGTGAAAACGATGAGTATTACACCTGTGAATACGCGCAAGCGGATGCGGTTGAAACTTGGAAAGAACATATCATGGTAATGGCGAGCCAGCCTTGTGAAAAATTTAGCGTGCCAGTTCACCAGATTCAAGACATTTCTAAATACTCATCCCACCATAAAAAATGCACGGATACATGCATTTCTTAGAAACAAAGGATGATGCATTCAAGAAATACAATTGCAAGCCAGAGATTTTGCTGTGTGTTACGTACACAAGACAATGGATTTTTCTCGGGACACATAAACTCAGTGAAAAAAACGACAAAGAAATCAAAATAAAATGGAATAGAAGACAACCCGAGATAGTTTACAGCAAAAATTTAGTTGTGAATTCGAATAATCTTTTAAAAGGTAATAATTAAAAATGACAGTTAATATCTTTATTAGATTTTCTTATTGTTGATGTCAACACTCCCATGCTCTCATGGGGCCATGATTATCAACGTCTCTATCTCTCTCTTAATAACTACAATAAAAATCATTGAGTAGTGGGCATTTAAACTGTCCGGTGGTGGTCATTAATGGCAAATGTTTCGGAAGTTATGGCAGTTACGAACATTAGTTGCAAACATTTCAAAAGTTACCATGGTTATGATCACTGGCAGATGTTTCAGAAGTTACAAACATAAGTAGGCATCATTATAGATGGCTGTAGCGGCTATAAAACCAAGGGGAGGAATTAGTCCAAGAGTGGGGGCTTTGGCTATTAGTCTTGAAGGGGAGGAGTGGGGGCTTTGGCTATTAGTCTTGAAGGGGAGTCTAGAGAGGGCTCTTCCCATCAATTAATCCTAAAGAGCTCTTTCTATCAGTCTTGGAGGGGTAGCTTCCCCTCCACTAAGCAGCAGTTTCCTCTTTTCTTTTCTTTTCTTTACAGGTTTCTAGCTGATCTTCGAGGAGGGTCCAAAGCAGGAGCCAATGGTTCAAAATCAGATCCTTGTGGGTCTTTTTGGCGACGACAGGAGGGTTCTCTCTCTCGTTTTTCTATCTGCAATAATTGTAAGCAGCACAGCCCATGTGCAAGGCGTAAGACGTGAGATTTTCTTTGGGCCGGTAGCTTGTCACGGCGGTGCAGACGTGGGTGAACGATCTTCTTCTCTACAGCAGTGCACAAAAGGTGGCAAATGGTGGTAGGCTTTGAGGACCGTAGTTGCTGCCCTGTGGGCAGTCTCTCTTTCTCTCTTTCTCTCTCTCTCCCTCTCTTGTGACGATCGTGGTCTTTCTGCCCAGTGTACTGACCTAAATCGTCGGTGTAAGGTTGGAATGGAAACAGACACTGAGAGATCATCGGGAAGCCACAGCTGACCCTACCTTCGCCCGAGGGCAAGCTGGAAAAGTAAACGAAGGCAGAGTGCCTTGGATGGTCTGCACGCAAATCAACCAAGGACTTCCCTGAGTGTAAGCTACGGCTAGCGCTAGGGTTATTGTAAACGGGATGTAAACGGAATGTAGACAACGATACGAAATGTAAATAAAAAGTACTGAATTATGAATAAAGCATAAACAAAGTTATATTTGTAAAGCATAAACAGAACTAAACAATGTAAATGGGAGACAATAATGAAACTGTATTGTATTGTTCAAACAGGAATATACACCGGTCAAAGCGTAGTTGCACAAGTGTGGATGGCAAGTCAAACGCCTAGCTCCAGAATGATATGACACGATGATGCGATAATGAAATGCGATGAACGTGAGAAAAACTTGGAAGCCAATAATCAAATGTGCCGAGCGCCCAAGGATTGCAAATTCTGTCCTCCTTTAGAATTTGCCAATCTCTCCAATCTTTGCCTCTTCCAAACTTCTTCTTCTTCTTGTCCTCCCTTGCCTCCTCAAATTTGTGTAAATTGATAGGGTATTTATAGGGTTGGGCTAGGGTTTTCAAGAATGGAATCAACGACTCGAAAGTGACATGTGTCCCATGGATAGTTGGCATGAGTTGGATGTGTGCTGGATATTTGCCTTCTTTGACCAAGGTCAATGTATTTTACAATTTGTGGGTCATTCAAGCCCATGAAAATACAAATTAGAAATACAAGCCCTCAAGTGATAAAAAAATTTAAAAAAAATTAAAAAGATTAGCTCCAACTCTGGCCCGCTTGGAAAAATTATATTTCTTTTTTTTGCTAAATATTTGGCCTGATTTTGCATGGGCTTTCATATCCCTTTGCCATTTTACAGATTTCTTGAAAAAGAAAATCAAGAAGGATTAACATCGCCTCGCTTGTCTAGCATCCAGCGTGACTTGCAATGTGACCTGCAGTGTGATATCCAAAACTTGCAATTTTGGGCTAAAATCTGGAATTTCTGAAGGTTGGGACCCATAGTTATCAATAGTGGACCTTGAGGATGACTTACACCCTTAAAATCAAGTCATTTTGGCTCAGTTTTGGGGCTCTAAAAATTGGTGACGCTGATCCTTACGCTGTGCAGCGTCTGAAAAAGTAACCTCAACGTCACCAAGTCAAAATGGCACATTTGAGGCCCAAATCTTGATTTTTTGGAGGCTGGGAGCTATTGGGAACCTTGGTGAAGGTTATGGGGGGTCCTTGTGCTCGATTTCGGCCTATTTGAACTCAATTTTGGGGCTCCAAAAGTTGGTGACGCTAATCCTTACGCTGTGCAGCATCTGAAAAAGTAACCAAAGTGTACTTAGCCAAAACCAAACATTTTGAACCTGAAACTTTTGATTTTGGATGCTGGAAGTTGGTGCATTTGCTTGTGGGCCCCAGGGGGACCTTGCCTGTTGAATCATGGACCATTGGGGGCTGTTTTGGAGGCCTCTAAGTTTGGTCACGCTATACTCATGTTGGGCATCAACATGACTTAGCTTGATTCTTATCTAAAAGTGCTAAGCCAAAATTAGTGGTGTTTCATTGGCCCCTCTTTGTTGACGTCTGGAGGAATCCACCTAAGAGGCGTCGACAAAGAAGTGCAAACACCATGAACAAACAAGTACCAAACATTAACCATCAGCCTTTGGCTGGATATTATCGCACCATTTTCAAAAGTACATAGGATTGAGGGGATGTGGTTCAAGATGCAAGGGAATCGATTGCAACCGGGGAATCTAGTAGGTTAAGGGCTATGATTACTGCTGGGATTTGTGGGAGAGGAATGCTCTCTTGTGCATGAGCTGTATTTTGGTCCTTGTCCATAGCCAATGTTCAGCAGACTCGGAGCCAAGACATAGGAGGTGTGTTCTTTGGAGAAATGGGACTCTTATAGAGTATTTGCGGGGCCCGTTGTAAACAGCCAAAGCCACGCAATGATGTGCAACATGGTCTCTTTGAGACATGAGTGTAACAATTTTTTCAAGATAATTGCCTTCTCGCTTGGGGCTTGTATGAGAATGGCCAATAGTCTTTTGTTTATGATGTCAACGGGGTCTTGAAGACCTTTTCTGTGCATTTTGCTCTTTGACCTTTTGTTCTTTTTTTTTCTTTTCTTGTTTTATTTTTTTTCTTTATTTTTTGAAAGAGCTTGCTTTTTGTGCCATGCTCGTGTTTGAGCACTTGCATTTTGCATCATGTACTGTGTATCATGTTTTGTGTCGCAACTGCTTAGAGAGTTATAGTGTGCAACAGTGTATCAAGAGTTTTGAGGTGAGCAAAATGTATCAGGGGGGTGTAATTGAATAGGATAAGGGAGCATGATGGGGAAATAGGGGATGCATCGGGAGTCAGGAATGTACTTATGAACGGATTGATTAACCCAGTCGCGTGCGTCAGGAAAAATGGGATACCTTGTCGTCATGATGAAGTGCATCTATGCACGAATGCCTCAGAAGTGTCATCCTGCAAACACAACTCCAAGAAGACAAGAAAACTACAGATGAAATAGTCAGCTAAAAACTTTAAACAAGGAGATGGAGTCACCATGTGCAAATTTCAAAGCAGGCAGAATCATGAACAACATCAGTTTCATTAGGCCCCATGAGATGAATGATGCAACAAGTCTTTGTGGAATAGGCACAGCCAACTGCAACAACAGATCTTTTCAAATTCTGCCTGGTCANCTTTGTGGAATAGGCACAGCCAACTGCAACAACAGATCTTTTCAAATTCTGCCTGGTCGTTGATGATGTCACTAATTTATAGTCTTAGCGGACTGTTGTGGATTGGTTTCACATCATAACCCCTTGGACGGCGCTAGTTTAGCATCGTGGCAGACGGTGCATTGCTAGTTTATAGTCATAGCAGACTGTGAAGAGGCAAACTAGTTTATAGTCTTAGTGGACTCTGGATGCTTGTTTCATGTCATAAAGGACGGACATAGCAGTTTAGTGTCATACCAGACATGTCTTTGTAGTATCAGTTTTAAGTCATGATCCAGGACTGTTATGTGGTATCAGTTTTAAGTCATGATCCTGGACTGTTCTGTGATATCAGTTTTAAGTCATGATCCATGACTGTTCTGTGGTATCAGTTTTAAGTCATGATCCAGGACTGTTCTGTGATATCAGTTTTAAGTCATGATCCAGGACTGTTCAGTGGTATCAGTTTTAAGTCATGATCTAGGACTGTTCTGTGGTATCAATTTTTAGTCATGATCCAGGACTGTTCAGTGGTATCAGTTTTAAGTCATGATCCAAGACTACTCTATGGTATTAGTTTTAAGTCATGATCCAGGACTATTCTATGGTATCAGTTTTTAGTCATGATCCAAGACTGTTATGTGGTATCAATTTTAAGTCATGATCCAGGACTGTTCTGTGGTATCAGTTTTAAGTCATGATCCAGGGCTGTTCTGTGGTATCAGTTTTAAGTTATGATCTAGGACTGTTTTGTGGTATCAGTTTTAAGTCATGATCCAGGACTATTTTGTGGTATCAGTTTTAAGTCATGATCCAGGACTACTCTGTGGTATTAGTTTTAAGTTATGATCTAGGACTGTCTATGCCAGTTTATAGTCATAGCGGACTAATGCTTACCTTGCTTATGTAAAGTGTGATGCTGCATGCATGGTCATGCCACGTGCCTGCGAGATCCTGCAAAAAAAATCAACTAGGAAGAAAACAACATCAAGCGACACCTGCTGTACATAGAGTTAGAATGTATGAATGAAAGAAAAGCAATGCAAAAAATGATAGTTTTAGGCCGTTCCGGGCCGTAAACTAGTTTAAGGCCTTTTCGGGCCATGTATTTTTGTAGTTTTATGTTTTTTTATTGCTTTTCTTTATTTTCAACTAAATGTAACGTAACTTTCTAAAGTGTAAAGCAAGATGTAAGGTAAATACTTGAAAAAGAAAGCGATGATCGTGCAAGAATCGTAACTTGTAACTTGTAAGCAAAAATTCAATGTAAGATGACAAGAGTTTGTAAATATGTAATTTGTTTGCTCTAGTTTAAAGCCATTTCGGGCTTGGTACATCAGTTTAAAGTCTTGATGGACTATTGCATCTATTGTTAAAGAAAGGATTACTAGTTTTATGCCATGGTGGGCTAAAGGTAGTAACGTTTTCAAGAAGTTTTAAATGGAACCAGCCATTTCTGACAGTGGCTAGTTTAATGTCATTGCAGACAGTTCGTAGTTTAACGTCATTTCGGACAGTTCGTAGTTTAACGTCATTT
>MNCI01023140.1:53333-75817 GCA_015680685.1 Gnetum montanum | reverse complement strand
TAGTTTAACGTCATTTCGGATAGTTCATCTCATTCGTTCTAGTTGTTGAGTTGCCTCTTGATCTTTTGTAACTTAACATGTGGTGCTGGGTGTATGGGTATGATCTTATATTCACCTTCCCCTTCATCGGTGATGTCAAAGGATAGTTCTGACCAAGAAACATCAGCAGAAATGGCTCCTATGTCTGTGTCTTCTTGTGTTTCTTCAGTGCTAGTTGGATTGTGAGTCAATGTTGGGTTCACGTTCTGATATATGTTCATGGTTTCTGGCTTAGGCTTAACGAACTCAATTTTTGACTCTTGACCTACCTCAAGGTATAGGAAGTGATCGATGGTGTTGTTTCCCCATGTATGATGATCTCACCTCCCTCGTAAGGTAGGTGTATCTCTTGATGGATTGGTGAAGATACAGCTTTAAGTTGAGCTAGACAAGGTCGTCCTAAAATCAGATTAAACCCTGGCATTTCATCAACCACTATGAACTTAGTTGATGTAGGGAATTGGTCACCTGCTATGAAATCTAAGGTAACCATGCCTTTCACTCCCACATGGGAACCACTGAAAGATCTCAAGAAAGAGGTTGTTGTGGGCTGTATTTGTTCAGTGAGTCCTAATTTTTCGATGATGGAAAAAGGTATTACATTTGTTGCTGCACCATCATCGACATGCACCCTACGTATTTTGAAATGATCAACCTGTATAGTTATGAACATAGGGGCCGTGGTGATTTCCCCTATTTTCTCATTTAGCTTAATGTCCTTAATGCGAAACTCTAAGGATGTGGTCTTCGATTCCTGAAGTTGTGGAGATAATACTACATAAATGGATGGTTCATCTACAGGTAGATCCTCACTAATAGGAATTGAAGTTAGCATTTGTACAAGAGCCTCTCGATGTACTGATGAAGTCATTACTAGATCATACAAACTTAAAGAAGTATTCTTTTGTTTTAAGGCTTGTGTGACCTGGGTCAACGCATTTGCTAGGTCTTTACCATTTGGGACATTCTTATCCGTAGAGATTTGGTCCATTTGACCTAACATTCGTATTTCTCGTGGAGGGGTTTTTATGTTAGTAGCTGAGAATGCTGGATTTGGGATATGACTTGTAACTTCATCTTGGTTTTGGTGACTTGTACTAGGTTTATTAATGGATGGACTCATGGGGATGGTGTTTAGCGGTGTAGGCTTTGGCAGTCCTAATTCGTGTCCATGGTTCTCTCTCTCCATGCGTTCTCTTTTTTCTCTTTCTAAGCACTCTTTTATTAGCCTATCGGCAAGACGTTCTCGTAAAGGTCGTCGAGAAGTGGAGGTGGGTTGTGTGCCAAGGTGTTTTGGCACCTGGACCACAAAGGGAATGGGTCGGTTTTTAGATGGTATCTTTGTTGTGGTGGCAACCGAAGAAGGTATGCGGATGATGAATGGTTTTGATGGTGTGGGGGACGTGCATATAGTAAAAGGGGTTTGAGGAGATGTTGGGGTAGGTGTGTTTTCTGAAGGCCTTCGAATCACAAAAGGTCTTTGTGGAACGTCTTTTCTATTTTCCATATGGATAGTATTAATCACATATGGGGCATCGTTGGTTTTGGTATTGAGAGGATTCTTGTAGACTCCCATGGATTAATTTTGGGGCCTTACTGGGTTTGTCTCGTCGAATACTACTTCACCCCCATCTATCATGTGTTGTATGTCTTGTTTCAACGCAAAGTAGTAATCAGTCCCATGACCACACCATTGATGATATTCACAAAACCTATCCAACCTAAAGCCTTTTGGAATGGAAGGTTCATTAGCTGTTGCTAAGGCTGGAATTTTGGCCAATTCGCAAAAGTGATCATGTCTTTGTGAGGCCGCATGAGACATTTGTTTGTGTTGAATTAGCCCAACCTTTAGAAGTTGATCAAGCAGTTGTGAAGGCTTCATGGGCAATGGTGTGTATTTAGCAAGGTCTTTCCTTTCAAAGGTACGGGCATGACCTGTGTTGTTGTTTCTATTTGAGGAACTTTCAGGTGTATGAGTGGGTGCTGTTCTTTCATAGTTGTTTGGGATATCGGGTTGTTTTCCCTCAACCACTACTGCTACCATTGTTTTGGATTTATCTTTCCTCGTGTATTGGCCCCTAAAGGTTGAGTAGGCTAGGTCATTACTTGTTTGTGCCGCTTCTTCTATGTCTTTGATTTGTACGAATGCTTGGCTCAATGTGCGGGCTTTCAGGTAGTAATATTTTGACTTAATAAAGTCATTTACGGCTGACTTAAGGATAGTGAGCAAATATGTTTCGGGGATAGGTTCGTGAAGTTCGTTTAAGGCTGCACTCCACCTTTGGATAAATTTTTGCGCTGGCTCTAATGGTGCTTGTTTAATTTAAATCAAGCTATCTAATGTGGCTTCAGGTTTCAAATTGTACTTGAAACAGGTGACAAATTGATGCAGCAAATTCTCTAAAGAAGATATGGAGCTACGAGGTAAAGATCGATACCAGTTTAAGGCTTTTCCAGTTAAGGACATTGCAAACACTCGCAAGATTACATGGGGCCATGCTTGAAGTAAAAGGCTTTCGGTTCTAAATGTTACTAGGTGGGCATTTGGGTCCCCTTCTCCATTGTACTTGGTTAGTTGAGGTAATGAGACTCCTTTTGGCAAGGTAAAGGGTGGAACTGAGGGGTCAATTAGGTCATCTTGTTAGAAATCTAGTACCTTGACTTCCTCATTGTTGAAAGTTTTAAGACGTTTTAATTCTTCTGCTAATGAGTGCATCATTTTTTGTGTGCCTGCCCATTCTTGGGCAGTAGGCAAACCAATGGATTGAGTTGATTGTGGATGATAATAGTTTAATTGTTGCATTGTTTGTGGAAAAGTAGGTTGTTGGGCTAACATTTGTTGTGGTGGGATGGTATTCGGGACTGAGACTACTGGTGGAACCCACTGCCCAGCCACATGTTGTGAGGCAACACCTTGAACATGTTGGGTAGGAGTAATCAATGGTGCCCTATGAATTTGCATCTGGGGTATGTAATGGGTGGATGTGGAAGCTGGTATGACTGATGGTATTCCAATTACTTGAGGTTGGAGGATTGACCCTGCGTTGGTTTGGGGGAGTTGTTGGGACTGCACTGGTGGAGGAATGATGGAAGTGGATGCATCAGAGTGAATGTTATTGAGCATGGAGAAGATAGGGATGGAATGGGAAACAGGTGCTTGAATGTTTGTGGATGAAGAAGGAAACATAGTTTCTTCTAGGAAAGGATGGGATAATAGGTTTGTGTGGGCATGGGGGCTAACAGTATGGTATGATTCTCCATGTTCAGATTGGGCTGCAAAGTCATCTTCTTCATCTTGAGGCTCTATGGGAGGTAGTTGTAAGGCTTGACTTTTAACCATGAGAAGTTGGGATATGAGTTTATGATGGTTTTCAGATAGTGGGATTATGTCAAAAGCTGAAGGGATAAACTCACGTCCTCCTTTGTGGATGAATTCATATTCTCGCTTAGCTTCCCTCTCTACACGATCAATGGGTAGGTTGGCTTGGATTTTGACACAGATAAAATTATATTATTCAGGTGTAAGAGTTGCGTGAATAGGGCCTTTGCCTTGTAGCCTGAGGGATTGGCATGTAGGGCCTTGAGGATTTATGTGTTCAGTAACGGTTATGGATTCTGTAACAGTCACAGGGTTTGAAGCAATTGGTAGTGTTACTGGGTTAACTTGGGAAGATTCCATGATAAATGTGAATGGACTGGGATAGACGAATGGAGTTGGATCGCAAGCAGTTGTAGCGTGGGGTGACATAAGCTTAGTGTGATCAACAGGGATGAAGAGACTCAAATGGGCAAGATGGATGAGTTTTGATAGGTAGTGAGGTTTTAACCAATAACAAGAAAGTGGTCCTCCTTCTAGCACCAAAAACTGTATTGACCTAAATTGTTGGTGTAAGGCTAGAATGGAAACAGACACCGAGAGATCGTCGGGAAGCCACAGCTGACCCTGCCTTCGCTCGAGGGCAAGCTGGAAAAGTAAACGAAGGCAGAGTGCCTTGGATGGTCTGCACGCAAATCAACCAAGGACTTCCTCGAGCGTAAGCTACGGCTAGCATTGGGGTTATTGTAAACGGGATGTAAACAGAATGTAGACAACGATACGAAATGTAAATAAAACGTACTGAATTATGAATAAAGCATAAACAAAGTTATATTTGTAAAGCATAAACAAAACTAAACAATGTAAATGGGAGGCAATAATGAAACTGTATTGTATTGTTCAAACAGGAATATGCACCGGTCAAAGCGTAGTTGCACAAGTGTGGATGACAAGTCAAACGCCTAGCCCCAGAATGATATGACACGATGATGAAATGCGATGAACGTGAGAAAAACTTGGAAGCCAACAATTAGATGTGCCGAGCGCCCAAGGATTGCAAATTCTGTCCTCCTTCAGAATTGCCAATCTCTCTAATCTTTGCCTCTTCCAATCTTCTTGTCCTCCCTTGCCTCCTCAAATTTGTGTAAATTGGTAGGGTATTTATAGGGTTGGGCTAGGGTTTTCAAGAATGGAATCAATGGCTCGGAAGTGAGAGGAAAACAGATCTAGTGACATGTGTCCCATGGATAGTTGGCATGAGTTGGATGTGTGCTGGATATTTGCCTTCTTTAACCAGGTTCAATGTATTTTACAATTTGTGGGTCATTCAAGCCCATAAAAATACAAATTAGAAATACAAGCCCTCAAGCAATAAAAAAAAATTTAAAAAGATTTGCTCCAACTCTGGCCCGCTTGGAAAAATTATATTTCTTTTTTTTACTAAAGATTTGGCTTGATTTTGCCTGGGCTTTCATATCCCTTTGCCATTTTACAGATTTCTTGAAAAAGAAAATCAAGAAGGATTAACACCGACTCACTAGTCGAGCATCAAGCGTAACTTGCAATGTGACTTGCAGTGTGACCTCCAAAACTTGCAATTTTGGGCTGAAATCTGGAATTTCTGAAGGATGGGACCCATAGTTATCAATAGTTGACCTTGAGGACGCCTTACACCCTTAAAAACAAGTCGTTTTGGCTCGGTTTTGGGGCTCTAAAAATTGGTGACACTGATCCTTATGCTGTGCAGCGTCTGAAAAAGTAACCAAAGTGTACTTAGCCAAAACCAAACATTTTGAACCTAAAAATTTTGATTCTGGATGCTGGAAGTTGGTGCATTCGCTTGTGGGCCCCAGGGGGACCTTGCCTGTTGAATCATGGATCATCGGGGGCTATTTCAGAGGCCTCCAAGTTTGGTCACACTGTACTCATGTTGGGCAGCAGCATGACTTAGTTTGATTCTTGTCTAAAAGTTCTAGGCCAAAATTAGTGGTGTTTCACCCAGCAGTGGATACCATTGGCAATCACGGACTAGCAGCATTAGCAGGACGAGGGAAAATTTATTTCTTTTAATTACTTATTGTATTCTCAACTTTGAGACAATTATTCAATTTAAATTCAGATTCATCCACTTTAAATCTTGATTTCTTTGGTTTGGTTTACTATTTTCAAAAGGTCACATAGCCCTCTCGAGCTCTAGCTGGCACGATTCACGGGTTTCATACCCATATGGGAGGCACCCTTTCCTAAAACGAGTTGCCTTTCTTGGTGTTGGTGCTACCAAAATTTATGCATCAACACTAATATGCTTACTCTACCGTCCTTTGAGAATTTACTCTCCAGTACCCTTTCTATTTTGTTTGCTTGAAATCTTTTTCTTAAAATATTTGTGCCACTTGTTTGAATATGCTGAAAAATAATTTGATTTTTTAAACTTCCCAAGGTCTGACATGAAATGTTAATGATTTCTTTATATTTGTTTTTTCCATTAAAATATATTTAGATATTTTGATGGTTGCACTACTCTTATTGAAAAGGACTATTTGCTCCCTCTAAAATTGTTTAAATTTTTAAAATATTTATCCATGTTGTTAAAATACAAAACATAATATATGTTGTAAATTGAAAAACATCCATTGTTCTTTTTACTCCTAAACCAAGATTCTGTTGAGGCCAACCTCGCCCATGCTGTCATGCAAGACCATGATCAACAGTAATATGGTAAAAAAAGAAATTTATATAATCTTTTGTGAGTTAGCTAACTATGTTTCATATTTAACTTCTTATTACACAAGTGTAATGTCAATCCAAAGGATCCTTTGGATCTTTGAAGGTAATAAAAGCTTTGTTTCAATTCGAGTTTCATATTTATATATTATAGAAAATAATTTAAATTATAAACTAACTTTTGGTTTACTTCTACTTTAATTAATGCTAAGGTTAGTAAATGAAGTAGAATGAAGGAATTAAGCTAAAATACAACTTGTGTGGTCCAACTTTGAAACTTTACGAATAATGGGCATTTAGGATGTGAAAAATTATCAATTATGTTACATATGAAGAACATGAACTAATCCCAAAAAACCATTTTTCCGTAAGAAATTAAAATGAAGAGAGGGATTCAATGAAAGCCCCTTTTACTTTGTGGTGAAACTCCAAAATTACAGTAGTTCATCCAAATTCTAAAGAAACTTTTTTTGTTTTTTCTTTTGCATTGCAGGTGCACGTTTTTAAATAAAATAAACATATTACTCAAAAATATGGAATGAGTGAAAGCTACACTAGATTACTTTTATTTTTGGTTTGCATTACTAGCATGTCATTTCTATACCCTCTGACAAGCAGTTGCCAATGTCTCTTCCACCTACTCCGTTGTAGATCAGTTAACATTTCTATATAGAAACTGTCCTCATGAAGTAATAGTAACGCCACAAACTCAACAACCTTCCTACCAACTTTCACCATGCGATTCTAGAACTTGCTTTCTTTAGTCTGCAAAAGTTTCAAAGACTCATCAATTTTATGCTATATTCCTTACAGTCATCCTTGTGCTCTGACCTTCTAGCAGTAATTCCCAGGTGATTGTGATTAAGGTGTCGTCATGGTTCTTGGTGGCTAGTAACCAACTCTACTCCCTCTACGCATTTCAAAATTGGTAGTTTCCTCATCTACTCTTCCAGCACCATGCAATGTCGTTGTTTCTTGCAATTACCGCCATACAATTAACTAACGCGACATGATGGTAGTTGATGGTTGATGGTGGTTAATAGTGGTTTCTTCATAGGCTGCTATTAACTAGAGGAAGAGGGGGCAAAGCCTCGGGAGGGACGTTGGAGGCAAACAGAAAGGTGACTGGTAGTGCAATGAACCTCAGCAATAGGTGACGCATGCAAACAGTGATAGGTTACACATCAACAAAAATGGAGGTGCAGACCACATCTGATAGCAACACAACTGCAAACGACAACAAGCTCTCTCTCGTTCCTGCTACAAACATCGATAACAACAAACAAAACACAACAACAAGGTCACATGCAAATGCACATGCACCCTATGATGTGTTGATAGTAGATGGTACACCAAAAGATGGTGAACAAGTAGCGGTGGTGGCCACATCAATGTGGCAAATAATTTCTATGTTTTGTTTTCTCTCTCCTGTGTATGGAGACATGAAAACAAAAGGTGATGCTAATAGTCATGTTTTTTTTTCTCTCTCAATCCATGTGACAAACATGGGATCCATCTTCCATTTTCCTCATCTAGCGGCAACTACGAGCAACGTTGTGGCAGCATCCACAACAAACTGGCAATGGTAGGCAGTAGTAGCAAAACTAGAGAAAATTTAAATTCTTCTTTTAGATTATTTATTGTACTCTAATATTGCAAAAAATATTCAATTTAAATTTTCAATTATTTTACTTGGTTTATTACTTTCAAAACATCACATAGCCCTCTTTAAAAAAATATTCAATTTAAATTTTCAATTATTTTACTTAGTTTATTACTTTCAAAACATCGCATAACCCTCTTTAAAAAAATATTCAATTTAAATTTTAAATTATAGTACTTGGTTTATTGTTTTCAAAACATTGCATAGCCCTCCAATTGAGACGATTCTCAAGTTTCCATACCCATATGAGAGGTGCCCTAGGAAGTAGTCTCTTAAAATGAGTTTTTTTCCAAATGTTTTTGTATCCAAAATTTACACATCAATAGATTCTAATGTTCTTTTTGCATCTAGACCAAGATTCTTAGTATGCCTAAAAGTACTTTTATAAATTCTTACCCTAAGAACTATGAGTTGTTAATATAAATTCTGCTTAAAATATATAAACATTATGCAAAACTTTGTTAGAATTGAATTAGCTCTTAGATGCAATTGAAAACTCGGGTTGGCCATTATGCAAAAGAGTATTGAAATTAATTTAGTTGAATGAATCAATTGGTTATGAATGCAATTACAAATTAATTTTAGTTTATAATGTGTATTTTTACTCAATTTATCTTATTTTTAATTTTTGATTTCCCTAACTTATCTAATAGGTTTTTTATTGATTCACCCATTTTATTTGATACATTATAAAAAAATATTAAAACTAAACTAGTCTAGTAAATGCATATTTTATACATTGGTCTTATCCAGTTGATCGTAATTGTTTCTTAGGGTGTCAAAACTTGAAACAATTTGACTATATGGGAACCTAAGACTTGTAGCCAACACGATACTTAAGAAGAACATAGGTAATATCTTTTATATAAATTTTCATAACCACTTGAGCCATGTCTCATGAGGTAAATCCAAGACACATGGACATATGAAATTGAAATGAAATGAAATTGAAGCTTTATTGTGTCCAAAGACCTATAGGATTTATTGGACAGATATTGCATTTTTATGAAAAATAAAGATAGACTATACAAATTTACAAACCACCCATTGGAGCATTAAAAAAAATCATACAAGTATTTTATTGTAAAGTTATGATGTTTTCTCAAATGGATAGTTACAACACAAGAAACTAACACATGTAACTTATCTTTAAGGGCTCCTCACCTGCGGAACCTACAAATGCATTTTTATTGGGAAAGTTGAATCCATCTTTCACTTTCAATTCTAAGATGATGAGAACTTAAAAAAAGCTTGCTAATAGCTTTTGGAATAGTAGCCAAAGGATGGTAAGCTTCTATATGCAGTTTATTAGATCTAATGTGATGTAAACAAAATTGTCTCTTGCCTTCTACATAAGACCTCATTTGTGTTAAACCTTATGCTTGATTAGAAGGTAAATATGCTTAGGATTTTGTTGCATGTCCTCCTAAGAGATTTTCGATTTTTTCAACTGATGAGTCATGATTTGATGGGCCCCGACATTGAATACCCAATGTCACCTCATTTGGACTTCAACTATAAATATTGCACTTGGGCTTCCAGATGAGATAGTTTTAGCTTAGATCTTAGAAATAGTTAGCTTTCAGTTTTCAAGCTAGTTTTTAGTTTCTTTTCTTTTAAGTCTGTTATCCCCAATGCATGCTCACAGTGTGATGTTTGTAATCGTACGACATCTTTGTTCGAGTGTGACTTACTTTGACACATTATAGGACTGGCAATAAAGATCGAGATTACTTCCATCATTGTAGCATCCACTTAGATTAATATTTTTTATTATTATTTAATGCTTTCTTTAGTTAAAAATTTCCATTTATTGTTATTTACTCTTCCTGTTGTTAAGCAAAATGCATATGCCTTAATCATGAGTGTTTAAGTGTAAATACTTGGTCGTCCAAAGGTGTATTATTTGGCACAACCAATGACATACACTTGGTAAATCCAAAAGTAGCTCCACGAAGTCCAAGACGTGTACAGACGGTTAAGAGCAGATACCATCGCCATAGGCTAATTTAGAATTTATTTTTCATTATTCATTAGTTAATTAATTCATCTCTTTTCATCACTAGGAGCAGCATAGAATTAGGAAACATCATATGCCTCACTTTAGACTAAACCATACGTGACAAAGCTACCACTAGTCCAAGTGGGAAGATAGCGAACTACGATCAAAGCATAATGATCTAAATGCCACAACTAGTCCCATCCATGGAATTTGATCGGATCGTGTGTGAACGCTTGTGATTCAAATGGTTGAACATAGGGGTACCTCGTCGCTCATCATTGGCACCATTGCCGAGGATGGTGCTAGTTATCTAGATTAGTTATATTATACACGATCACTATAAAGGTATTAATGATATATCTTTTGAAAAATATTAAATCACACACATCATAAGCCAACAATAATGTCTCTCCCACACGGAAATGATAATGCACTGTATAGTGAACACATTCATTGGAGAAATAACATGATATACGATGAAGAAGATTGGAGTGATCAACCCTATGTAGGGTTTTCTTATGATCATGACCACCTTGACAACACTCAAAGACTACATTCACCTAAGGCAGACAATTTTGGAGGAGACGACATAATTCCTGAGCTAGGGGATGCCTCAAGGCCTAAGACCTCCTCAAAACCAACAAAATAATAAATCAAGNGCCTCAAGGCCTAAGACCTCCTCAAAACCAAAAAATAATAAATCAATGGACCCTGAGGAACACCATAAAAGCCATGGCAATACTTCTAGTTCCTCATCTTCCTCTTTCCCCTCAACTTCAAAGTCTGACAAAGATGAATGTAGGTATAGATATAGAGCTCCACTAAAGGGTCAGACTAAAATTTGGAATAGAACCCACAGGAAAAGTCAAAGAAGTCACCATGAACATAAAAATTCCCCTCATAATCTATTTGATGATGATGAACCCCTATTGGCCACTAAAAGCCTAATGCATATCATAGAGGTAGTTAGGATATCTCACAGGCATCGCAAAAAGAGTTGTGTACTTAAGCTTGACATGAATAATCTTCCTAAATTTTTGGAAGGCTATGATTTTGATCTGCAACATCATTTACAAACCTTCCATGATGCCTATACATTATACAACATTGAAAGTGGATGGAAAAAGCTCAAGCTCTTTCCTAGGACACTAATTGATAAAGCCAAAGTGTGGTGTCAATCGTTGAAACCAAATTCAATCTGATGGTGGTTAACAATGTTGGAACTTTTAAACAAGAGATATCAAACCTATAAGAGAGTGTCCAATTTAAGGAGATAGATCCAAGAGTGGAAACAAGAACAACATGAACCCTTGGACATGGCCTTAAATAGATATTATGCCTTACTAAATCAATTCCTAGGCCATGGTTTCTCCAAGGAAGAGCAACTTTACCACATCATAGATGGGCATCATAATGAAACAAGGGAAATCTTTGGGATGTATGGCCCAAGGCAATTATACGAGCTTCAAGCCCATCAAGTTAAAGAGATAATAGAGCATATGACCAAAGAAGAAGAAGAAATGTGCAAATGGGAGAATGTTGAGAAATCTCAATGGGATCCAACTCTTTAATCGAAGGAGGTCCAAATTTATGGTAAGGAAAATGAAACTACCTTTGACAAGGTGATCCCACAACAAACTTTGCTGAAAAATGAGTCTCTAGATGATTTAGAAGCAAAGTTTAATAAGATGTCTAAATGGGTAAATGATAGTGTCACAACTCTTGTTAAGACAATCGTGGAGAAGCTCATGTAACACAAGCTAAGCAATCACAATCAACAGAAGACACAGAACCAAGAAACAGTTAGGAACACTTTTTGGCAGACAAGAAGAGTGGCTAACAAAAGTGAGGCTAAAGACTCCACCACGGATGAAGATGATGGATGTGAACTATGCATATATGACCATCCAAAGGGCCGATGCCTCATATTGTTGCATCTACAGGAGTATTGGGTAGGTGCCTGAAATCCAAATTTTGTGCAAAAGCACATGCCTGAGAGACTTTCTCTCCCACAAGGTAATTTTGGATAGTCCCACAACCAACCATACTATCCTAGCAGGACTTATTACCAGCCTCAACATCCTCAACCGCAGTGGCAACAACCACAATTGTGGGGGAGGCCACCACCAAATCAGCCACACTCACTGAAACCTCATGGATATTATGTTCAACATCCTATTTGTCCAACCAGTTCGACATCCTCCACTTCAAATCGCCACTACCACTCTCTTGAGTACCATCAATACATGACATCCCTTGAAGGATCACCACCTCATGCCTCTTACCATCCAATCTACCCTTAATATTCTCATCATCCACCTCCTTATGTGCCATTGCCAATAACTTAGGAAGGTCTCGCATCCCAATATCAACAAACAAATGTGACTTGTGCTACGAATGTGCATAGACATGCTAACCCCAATGAGTCCCAACTACAATGCCAAAAACGTCCCTTCTGGAGGAAAGGTCATAAACCAAGGCAAACTACACATGGACCCACCACATCATCTAAGCTAGCACAAGGCCAATCCAGCGTATCACCTTCCTCATCCAAACCAATGCCCTTCAATCATACATAAGGACCACCATCTGTCCGTACTCCAATCCCACATCCAACCAATGAATTTACAAATGTGGGGACATAAATGAATCCATGCATACCATCTCATACTAAAGGGTGCAATAGTGGGCCAGTCATCCATAATTTTAACACGCCTCATATCCTTACCCACCATACATATAACAATCAGGTGTGTGACCAACAATTTCTCTACCCAGCCATCACACCACCAATAGACACCTAGTGGCTAGGGCATGAAGGGTTCCCAATGTTTCATACATGCATGGATCCTTTTCATCCACTTATTAATCCTAGCCATGACCAAATGTTTAGCCGTGGGGGTTACCCTTCATTCTAATCTTTAGGATTTTTAAGTGCTTTTTATCTTTTTATTTTACAATTTTTTATCATTTTCCTATTCTTTCTACTTTTTCTAGCTGTTGTATGAATTTTCCCTGTGTGTAATCTTGCTATTGATCATGTTGCCCATTGAGGTGAGGTTTTTTCTCTATGTTGTTGAGTCATAAGGGGCTGATTATTTAGACATTGAAACTATGACATCCATTCACCCATTCCATTAATAAGAGGTTCTTGCTCTAGTCATAATGGTAATCTTTTCATCATCCAAACTCTAAATAACTTCATAATCATTTTGTTTGGATGGAAGAGTGCAAAACCAAGATGGAATATAAAGGGTGTGACATCAAGGGAACTTGTGGATTTCATTTGGCTACTTCTGTATGTTCTATCACGTTGATGAGGTTATAACCATATCCTTGTAGATCTAATGCAAACTGAGAGTAAGAGCAACTTTAATCGACACTGAATAAACTTCTGCAGGTCCCACTGAAAAGACATGTACCCATTCCTAAAGGTTGGCAACTTCTCAGAACCATCACAGAAAAAAAAACTAATAATTGTGCCATAATAACACTCCCTACTTTGACAAAACACCAAGTGATGTTACTCCTTGCAACTTTGATAGTCTTATGGTTGTTTGTTGATGGGATGAAATGATGCAATGTCACTGGAAGGTGGTTTGGACTTGGTTTGAATCTTGGAAAAAAGAACACATGGTTATTTAACCATTAGTAATAGACAAGATTTCATTATGACCATGGTATGACACATCATGTCCTAATTCCTGCAATCCCTTCTTTGGTCCATCTCATCTCATTGTTTGAATGTTCATAACTTGTGGTTTTGTGTAACATGAAGTAATTATCTCAATTCGGTGGTTTTAACATGTGTGTTTTGTTTCATAGGTATGCATTGCATTCAACTCCTCTAGTGCCTATGGACATTTTGGGTGTGGTTACACAAGGGCATCATAGGCTAGAGCCTGCTTTGGGGAGGATCAACTTGTATAACTTTTGCGATTTCTACTTATTTAACATGACCACATCATTTTTCACCTTCCATGCACTCTAATTGTTATATTTTGTTTTTTCCCTTATCATGAACATACTTTGTCCCACAATCAAGCTTTCAATGCCCTTTTTCTTGCCCATTCTCGTACTTTTATCATTGACAACTTCACCTTCTCCTACTTTCGATGCCTCCAATTAATTTTTCCACTTACTCCAATTGCAAAATTTAACTTTCAACCTTCCAATCAAACCTAGAGCTTTAGTTTGCATATCCTTTGGTCCCATAAAAATCAATATTTTTGGACCTTGACGTTGTGTACCCAACATCAAGTCTGAAAAAAAAGTATATATAGTGGACCCCCATGCAACAAGAACTTCATTTCTCTCATTTGTTACTAGGGGAGTTGTTGCAATTGTTTCTTGCGACTTAGAGTTCTACGCCTCCATCTTCCACTTGCAATATCTAGCTCTTTAACACTTCAATTTCCATACCATTTGAATCTATTTGAACCCAGAGTGTTTCACTTAATCGTGGGGGGCTTCATGCATGCAAACTTTGCATCGATTTGTTAAATTTTGCTATCACCTAGAAGGTATTCTAAGGGTAAGAATGTTAAGAACCATAGGACTTACAATTAGAACATGCTAAACAAGAGGCCCAATCTTTCAGTATCCATGAAGAGGCCCCTACTAGAGAGCAATCGGCCCAAGGAGAGGCGATTGAAGTACTGGCTTCTGAATAGGGACAACATCTCACGTTGCCCCTTGACTACCTTGCTACCATTTTTAAAAATTCCACATTAGCCTCAATCATTGTGGAAATGAACTTCAGCCCATTCATGGAATTTTCCCTAGAAGTGGTGCAAATGCAACTCAAAGCATCCCCATTGTAGTCAATCCTGTCTGACAGTGGTGAATGGTACCTAGGGGAAGTCTATCAATTTTGGCACAATAAGGATGAAGGTACCACTATGAATATCTACAAGGTGAATGTCTCTTATGCAATCAAAGATATAGCTACAGCTCTCAACCTGCCCAATGAAGGGACCAATGTTGCTCACTTGTCCACCAGATCCAACCCCAAAATAAAGCAATTGTGGTTGAAGCGGGCATACAACAAAGAAGATAAATCATACCATGAGATGACCTTGGAAGACAGAACTTACTTCAAGATTGAGACATACCACTTGTTTCCCACCAAAGGGCTCAATCATATTTCCACTTATGCAGCTAGGGGAAGCACTATTTTAATGGAAAAATTTTCAGTTAACCTTCCCTAGTACTATTTCGCAGAGATCCAATGATGGTTCAAAGAAACAAAATCAGGGAGACCAACACTTTCATTTCCTTGTCTAATCAAAAAGTTGTGCAAACATGTGAGAATCTTAGGATATACCAATGATATCCTTCAGAGGGCTCAACACACCTCCTTTGCAGAGCTCCTTAAAACTACAACACCAAGAAAAGACTCTAGTGAGGAGTAAGAAGCTAAAAATGAGGCAAAACCAAGAACTAAAACACAACAAGAGCCTAAGTAGTGCTCGCTAGCACAAGCTTCACTGCCACTGCTACAATATTAGAGACCATTGATGAGCCACATACAAAGAATCGCTGAGACTGTCAACTGGGGAGTAGGGATGAGGTTAATCTCTTCTGAGTTATGAATGATGTTGTATGGCCCACCGTATCAGCTGATCTAACAAGGGGGAAGATCTTAATTTAGTTAGGAGGAGGGGGATCCCACTGATTACACCAAATCTCTAGGAATGTTGCATCCTTTCAAGTCACTTTGGAAACTAGAGAAGGCACCACAATTATGGTGCTACAACACAAGGATGCAGCGAGCGCAACAAAGGTGATCACTGATCACATCAAGGAATCGTTCAATGTTCCTGTTGTACCTCCCTCCAATTTTGTAGGGACAAAAGATGCACAAATGTTGGTCGGGACCTCAATAACTCTTACAGTGCATGAGGATGTACTTGATCATTTGTTGTAGATAGGTCAAGTGATGACCACTTTGTTTGACATTCCCAGCAATGTCACTGTGGCACAATCGAACCTCATCTCTACAAAAGGGAAGTTGGTCATGGCTGAGGTCAGGGCAGAACGTGCAGAAGCTAAGGTGCAAAGATTGCAAGAAAAGTTGGCTACCCAATGCACTAAATGATGAGATCCTGCCTGTTTCATTATGCCAGACCAACTGGAGCAGTTCCGAATGGAGGAGCCTACCAAGCTGGAAAAGGAGAGAGTAGCTGCAAAGCAAGAAAATGAGATGGGGGTCTAGAATGCCTCCGCTACTAATGCATGAACTCATGTTTATGAAAAAGTATTGATCACTATTCAAGAAGAAAATAAGCAACTTGATAAAGAGAATGTCTAATTGATCATAGTGGAGAAGCAAAAGAACATCTTGGAAGAGTGTGTCCACTAGTTAAGAGAACTGGTGAGGGTCAACCAAGATATGGGTAGGTTGGCCCAAGAAAATAGAACCCTCTTCATGGAGGAAGTACACACTATTCATCAAAAGATAGTAATTGAGATCAGTGCATGGCAGAATGAGGCCAAGAAACATGAAAAGTTAAAAAAAACACTTCCATGACTAGGTTGGCATGTATAAGGAAATTAATGAGAAGGAAATCAAGATGGCCAAGGCCCACATCAGCTCCTTGGCAGCAAAATATTCTAAATGGTAGGCCATTTTGGACAGTTATGCCATGGTCCACTAGGCGGAAGTTAAAAATAAGGACTTGCCAATAGAAGATTTGAAGGAATACATGGTGTTGGCTAACCTCAGATATGCTAACCTTGCCATGTTAACAGCAAGTCATCCTAGAAGCAAGTTGGAAAAGCAAGTGGCAACCACCTACGCATTGTATAAGAAAGAGTTTGCAGATCAGAAGGATTCTTTGCAAAAGATATAAGTGGTAAACTTAGAATTAGAGGTGGTCAAAGCTAGCTACCAGGGACAGAAAGATGTAGCCTCGAACCTAGCTTAAAGATTGATAAATTATCATGAGTTAAGGGATAAAGCTAGGGCCTTTGAGAAGGAATGATGGCAATTCGTGGCATGGTATGTCAAGGTAAATCAAATGTTTCCGAAACTACCATGTCCTTGGGATGTACCAGCACTAGCACACATCAGTGCCACAGCTTGGACGGTGCACAACCCAAGGACAAAGGAGGAAAAATTGTAGGCCTTGCTCAACCATTACAAATTTCAATGATTTGACAACAAAGGGAAGCGACAATGCAAGAGCCACCACCTCCAGGCACCACATGAGCTTCCTAGTCCTGTTTCTGATTTTATTCTGTAATAATGTGTCCCATCTTTATACTGCACCACTATGGCATGCAAAGAGTTAGTTATTTTGTCCCTTGTTTAAGTCAGTCACTAATCCCATACTTACCAATATTTTGTTAAGGACTTGTTCCTCATTTTTGTTTAACTCGAGGACAAATTTTCATTCAGTCATGGGGGTATGATGAGTCATGATTTGTTGGGCCTCGACATTGAGTATGCGACGTTGGGACTCCAATGTCATGTACCCAATGTCAGGGCTAATAAGCGATGTCAGATACCCGACGTCGCCTCATCTGGACCTCACCTATAAATACTTCACTTGGGCTTTCAGATGAGATAGTTTTAGCTTAGATCATAGAAATAGTTAACTTTTAGTTTTCAGGCTAGTTTTCAGTTTCTTTTCTTTTAAGTCTGTGATTCCTAGTGCATGCCCGTAGTGTGATCTTTGTAATTGTATGACACTTTTGTTCAAGTGTGACATACTTGGACATGTTACATGACTAGCAATAAAGAATGAGATCACTGCCATCATTGTAGCATCCACTTAGATTAATATTGTTATTTTAATTATTTAATGCTTTCTTTAATTAAACATTTCCATTTATTGTTATTTACTCTTCCTGTTGTTAAGTGGAATGTGTACGCCTTAATCATGAGCATTTAAGTGTAAATACTTGATCGCCTAGAGGTGTATCGTTTGGCACAACCAGTGACGTACACTTGGTAAACCCAAAAGTAGCTCCACGAAGTCCAAGACATGTACGAACAATTAAGAGTGGATACCATCGTGATGGGCTAATTTAGACTTTATTTTTCATTATTCATTAGTTAATCAAGTTATCTCTTTTCATCACTAGGAGTAGCATAGAATTAGAAAACATCATACGCCTCACTTTGGACTAAACCATACGTGATAAAGCTACCAGTAGTCCAAGTGGAAAGCATAATGATCTAGATGCCACAACTAGTTCCATCCACAGAATTCGATCGAATTGTGCATGAACGTTTGTAATTTGTATGGTTGAGCATAGGGGTACCTTGCCGCTTATCATCAACCAACATGATACTTAAGAAGAACATAGGCTATGTGACACATAAATTCCTATAATCACTTGAGCCATGAGCAATGAGCCATGACTCATGCTCCCTACACATGAAGAACTCATAAGAGGTGAGCAAAGCACCTTTACATCATTTAATTATTTATTTATTCAAACTCATTTGTAGTTATCCGCACATGGAGAACAACTCACATGAGCTTCAGTCATGTCATAGCATGAGTCACGAACACAAAATCAAACTTAAAACATGGTATACGCACCACAATTTTCTTCAGTCCTCTACTTTTCTTGTCCATGTAATTTTCTCTTGCTCCTCTACTTAGCTCAAACTGTCAAGGGCACTCAACCTCGTGATTTGTGGGATGAGGTTGAATAATCTGTAAGATGAGCTATCTGTACAACCTCATTTGGTAGTTAGAGGTGAATGACACCAACATAATACACTAGAACTTAAAAGAAGAGTATAACAATACCTCAAGTGTAAACCGAATTGGCAATCTCTGTGGTACAAATCCTTGATTACACATACTATCCCTTTTTTAACTTCTTCACATATTTATCATCAAGTATTTCTTTTCTACCTTCACTAAATTACGCTTATCTGATCCCAAAATTTCCCTAATTCTCAGGAGCGATTTTTTCACCTTGGCTGCCTTCCGAACTTATGCACGCCGTTTTTTTACGTTTTAAATCTGTTTTAGGAATTTTTTCCCTTCCGTAGATGGCCAAATTTTCTAGAAAACAGAATTTACCAACTTTTAAACACGCGTTTTGTACTTACGGTTTTAAGCAACGCAATCAAAACGCCCACCCTGTTGAAGGCACGGGCACCGTACAAAAGAGGAACAAATATGCAGTGTTTTTTGAAGCGGTCTTGCTTATAAATGCTCCCAACCCATTTTTTTAAGAAATGCGTTTCAACCGTACATCACGCGGTCTCAACAGTTCTCTTCCTGCGAACTTCTAGGCCCAACTTGTATCAGCTACGTTCGGCTTTAAAAATCTTTTGCATTTGTTTCTGGAAATGTCTTTCGGCATGTCAAGATTTGGCTTCCCAATTTTATAATTTTTAGTTGGTGAATGAATTCTTTCTCCAAGTGAGCTGTTAAGCAAATACAAAATACTCCATTTCTGTTCCAACGACTTCACAAAAATCATCAATGCAAAATTTTATTTTGCTATTTTATGGTTCTAATAATTTTAAGGATTTTCACTTCATACGTTAGAAAGAGTTTTTGGCTTGTTAAAAATTTTTATCCCTCATTAACAAAATCCTGCCTTAGAATCTCTGATGGATGTAAAGGCGGAGAAATTATTGCAGAGTCTCTACAACACATGGTGTGAAAATGAATGTTCATATGCATTTTATTTTTCCGTCGCAAACTCTGTAACTATGCATAAAAGTGCCTCTTTCATATATGATATAAAAAGATTTGTATGCATACTATTAAAATTAATTTTAAGTGTAAAAATTTTTGCCTTAAAAAAAATTGTATAGACGCATATTTTGTCTACCTTTTATTGTTAATATTACCTTCAAACAAACTTATGCATTTATGTAAACTTCACAAGCATCTAGGCATACTTTTAGGCATTAATGCATGCTTCACCTTAAAGGCATTTATGTGCATTAATGTATGCTTTTAACTAAAAATCCTACCTACATCATGTATGGCATCTAGTGTTGGAGATAGAAATATCTTTTCTCACCTTCTTCAACCAATGTGGTAGTTTCCAATATGATATTGCCAATTTTCATCATATTCTATGTCAAAGATGGAAAAAGTATGTATAAATTGGATTTATAGGCTAATGTGAAAGTGCCTTGTTGTAGGATGTGGAAGTGGAAGCCCATTTTTGTTATTTAGCTTCTTCTGTATTTTCTACATAGTTTGTTTCTATTATTTTTCATTTTAAATTTAAAATTTAACATGGTATTCGAAGAGGTTTTTGATGTTCAAGGTTTCTTTGTTGCTTCCGCTATTATTGCCATCATTCTCGGATTCTTTGTCTAAATCTTGAAAGAATTGGTTTTGATAATTAATGTTTATTCTATGACAATCATCATGTTTAACCACCAAACTGCTTTGCATTTTTTCTACGAGAATTTGTATTTCTGTTTGTTAATGTTATGATATTCTTGCAAATTCCAATCCTCCTTTGTAACAACAATCATCATTTTTAACCAAGAGAGATTGCTTTACATTTTTTCTATGAGGACTTGTATTTTTGTTTGCTCACGTTATGATATTCCCAACAAGTTCCAATCTTCCTTTGTAATAGCGATCATTCCATTATTCCCCATTTTTGTATTAGTCTTTTGGTGCTAGGAAGTCATTTTTTCACTATTATTTTGAGATTATTTTATCACTACTTCAGTGATCATTTCACCATCTTCTATTAGTTGTATTAAGGCAAACTGTGATTTTGGCATTATTGCCACTGTAGTTTGAGGGGGAGTGTTGGAGATAGAGATGATATTGGCAATTTTCATCATATTCTATGTCAAAGATGGAAACATGTATAAATTGGATTGAGAGGCTAATGTGAAAGTGCCTTTCTGATTTGGCTAGGAATCCCATTTTCATTGTTTAGCCTCTTCTCTCTTTTATGCATAGTTTGTTTCTATTATTTTTTATTTTTAATTTAAAATTTGACACCTAGCACATAATCTAGACTTTCTATTAGTAGTCATTTATAATCTGGACTTTGAGCAACTTGGGCCAAGTTAGTACATACGAATGACAATATGGACTTCCACACGTTTGTGCCATTTACAACTAGCATTGTTGTGCTTAAGACTCGCATCAAAAGTTGCCTCAGGAAATTTGGAGCTTGGTTTCTATTTAGAGGATGGAAGAGAGAGAAATGTTTTCACAAAGATACGTAAAGGTCTACATGATGAAGATACAGTAAAGAGGATCATTTCCAAAAAATGATTTTTTATTTATAACATATTGAAGGAAAAAGTTGTGATGCAAAGTACAAAAAAGATAGACAAATATGTTTGATGCAATAATGCTTTGATTACAATTGATGATATGGTTGACAAGTGGTAACATTATTAGAGGGCTTTTTCTTTGGCATGCATAGATACAGTGTCATTGTTGGCGTTGATGTGATCATGCTTAAATGACTAATAAGTGGTTCCATTATTGAAGTTTGGAATATATTGATACAGTGTTATTGCTGTGCTCAAGAAGCAGATGGAATCTTTTGTTATCAGATATAGTAATTGTTAAAAATAAGGAGAAATCATTATGAAGATAGTGACAATATGACAATTCTTTAGCATGCATAGATACAATGTCATTGTTGGTGTTGATGTGGTCATGCTTAAATGACTAATAAGTGGTTGCTTTATTGAAGTTTGGAATGTATTGATATAGTGTTATTGTTATGCTCAAGAAGTAGATCGAATCTTTTGTTAGCAAATATAGTAATTGTTGAAAATAAGGAGAAATCATTATGAAAATAGTGGCGATATGAAAAAAAGTAGTACATTATGCTATATTTTTTTTCATTGTGAATAACATGTTCTTGTAGGTGGTCCTTTCAATAGATTATAAATGGTAACATGCATTTTGGTCAAGTGAATGACGTGTTGACAAGTCTAAATTAGTAGAATGACAAGAATTTGTGTTTTATGTGGAAGTAAGTTAGGCAAGAGTAATAGCTTTGAAAATGTTACTAAACAACTTGGATTAGAAATGATAATGTTAGTTATTTCTAATTTTCAAGGTATCTATGATAGATTTATATATTTTTGTTTATTTAACTTAGTTGTTTTGGTATGAAGGTTGGAAGAAAGATAGAATTAATATATGGAGGAAGCATTGGGCTAATGGGTGTTGTAGCTAACATTGTTTTTAGTAGTGGAGAAAATGTTCTTGAGTAAGATTATAACTTTGAATTCTTATTAAGGTATTTTCCTCATGAACTTATCATTTAGTTATCAGTTGTATCTTGAATAGCAAATTGGTACCAAAATTTTTTGCATCTAAACATGTACTATTCCAATAACAGTCACCTTTTGTTGCTGTGGTGTACTTTTACATATCATATTGATCGTTTAAGTCTATTCTTGTGATTTTTACTATGCATAGATCATTGGTAAAATAGTTGGCAATGTTCATTTTATTAATACTATGCACGAGAGGAAAACAATGATGGTAGAGTACTCAAATGCCTTTATTGTTTTACTAGTTAGTTATTATATTAGTATTTCATTTTGTAATTGATGAGTGGCGAGGTACCCCTACACTCAACCATACGAAACGAGCGTCGCACGCGTGATTCGGTCAAACTCCGCAGATGGACTAGTTGTGGCATCTAGATTAGTTAGCCTTAGGTCGCAGTTCGCTGTCTTCCCATCTAGACTAGTTTTGCATATGTCACGTATGGTTTAGTCTAGATGAGGTATATGATGCGTCCTAATTCTATTG
>MNCI01023140.1:9219-38438 GCA_015680685.1 Gnetum montanum | reverse complement strand
TGTGCGGCAAGTGGGAACGGATACTGGTGCTAGGACAATTAGAACCTAGTTAGTGAATAGTTAATATAAGTTAGTCACCTAGTCCTTCACCCTTCCCTATTAGCATAGGCGTTAAAAAGATAAAAGATATAAAAAATCACATACCTCAAGCTTACTTAACCATACAATCGTGACAATACAAGTAAGCTTGGGAAGACAGCGATTGATTAACCTTAAGTGTTCCATTAGGGCATGTAAGCACTTAGTCCTTGGAGTTCGACCAAATCGCGCGTGAGACGCTCGTATTCGTATGGTTGAGTGTAGGGGTGCCTCGCCACTCATCAATCATAAAGAGAAAGGGAAACTCATTTTATTAAAATTACAAGACAAAATATATGCTAAAGTTTATGGATCTTCATCATAATCAGAATCTCCAACATAAGGACTTAACAACAAGACTTCATGCAGCAGATGTTGTGGATCTTTCAATGTTAGTCCATTGTTGATGAGTGGTGAGGTACCCCTACGTCCAACCATACGAATCACAAGCATTCACACACGATCCGGTTGAATTCTGTGGATGGGACTAGTTGTGGAATCTAAATTGCTATGCCTTGATTGCAATTCAATATCTTTCCACTTAGACTAATGGTAGCTTTGTCACATATGGTTTAGTCCAAAGTGAGGCATATGATTTTTATTATTTTATATTTTATTAGTTTAACTACCTACAATAAGAATGAAAAGTAGAGTAATTTAAGATCTAATTCCTTTACTGCCTAGCTAGCCTAACACAAGTACCCATTCCACTTTCCTGGACACATCTTGAACACATATAATGTTGTTGGGTTACCAAATGTTATGCGTTGCTGGGTTACCAAGCACTATTTGTATGCTTGAAGTGGTCGTTCTTATGTTCATTAACAATTGGAAATTAATTGCTTAATTCAAATGCATTAAAGTAAAGTGCATTAAAGGAAACATTAATCTATTCTCAGTGCTACAAGGATTGTCAAAAGAGTTTATTTTTATTCCCATCACATTGATGTGCTCAAGTACATTACTGTTCAAACAAAGATTTGTACACACTCAAACTCCTGCTACAGGCACTCAGAAAATATTCTAACTCTAGAGGAAACAAACTGCAAGAGCTTCACTACTTTGACTAAAAAACTATATGAAAAAAATAATGCCAAATTGGGAGCCCAGGCACTATATTTATAGGCCAACGTATACCCCTTGATGTCACATCTAGACTCTGATGTTGAATACCCAACATTAAGGCTTTGACGTCAAAGCAAATGAATACCCCCACGACTGAATGAAAACTCGTCCTTGACTGTAGAAGAGGAGAAATAAGTTCCTTACAAAATATTGGGATGGTATGGGCTTATTAACTGACATACAAACTGACTTAGATGGAAAGGACAAACTTTGAATGCCCAAGTGTACGAAGTTACAATCTTTACAAAATTGGTGTTCATGATAAGAGAAGTGAACACCATCGATAAAACTGACATCCAATGCCTCTTGGTAGCTGAAGAGTAAGAGAGAAGATCCCACAATCATGAACGATCCTCATCGTGTGGTATTGTTGCATCATCCTTGGTGAAGATATTCCCACTTCCAATCCATGCTTCCCACTGCAATCACAATAGAATCATGAATTAGTACACAATGTGTAACACATAGCTATTAAATACCTTGTCTCATTGATGGTTACACTCAACTAGGTTGTGATTAGGGTAGATTGATTCCTTTAGTAGTGTTAGTAGGAAGGATGACAAATAGGGTAAAATAGATAACAATCCATTAAATTTGAAAAAGTTCTACACAAGGAAATATTTGAAGAGGGTGTGAGAATTCACAACAATAAAAAGGAAGGTTCACTAAAAACTATTATGAAGATGTGCACAATTGGATGTCATTGATGGGGTAAACAAAAAGAATTTGATTGTAAGAGTGTCTAAGGGTAAAGAACTTAACGAACCCAACCAAAAGATATGTAAGTGGGTCCTCCCAAAGCAAGCATAGGCCTTTTATGCCCTTGCATAACTTCAAACCAAAGAGTTTGTGGGCTTTGTGGATGAATAATGGTTATGGAAGGTTAAGTACAAAAACTTGGAAGAAACTACCTACGAATTCCAACACATCAAACCAAAACATCAAATAAGAACATGAAACTAGTAGTGAGGTGAGACATGCATAGATGAATGAGAGAGAGTGGAATGGAGTTCCTAATTAAGGTCACATGAAGCCCCTTGTGAATTTTATGGTTAAATGACTTGATAGAATTCATCATTAGTCCAGACCAAAACTAACCTCGTTCAATGACTTTGCATCACCATTTTAAGACCAGTCCATACCCCTGAGACACAAGAGTGCTCCCAAAAAATAACCATCATTCCTTATTAAAGAAGAAAAGAGAAGTAGGAAGTGAGGAAGGGCCTTAGTTAGAGGGAACCTTTAGGCATGGGTAACATGTCTTTCTAGCTACATAACCAATGCTTGTAGCCTGTTTATTTTGTCTAAGAGGTGTGCTTTGAATTCTCATCATGTTTTTATTTATGATAACCACACCATGCAAAAACTTATTCAACTTCCTTTTATTGGTTGACATGGAATGGTAAGAAATCCATGAAAACACACATGCACCCAGGCAAACAAAAAAGCACAAAGAATATTGACTCCCCTTGAAGTCACACCCTATTCAAACCTTTAAATCCTTTCCAATTCCGAAAACTACCAAAGTCATAAATTTGTTAAAGTTTTATTAATGAAAAAGGAACTACACATTTCTAGAACAAGGAAAACCATAGAGTTTGTGGATGGGTGGATGCTATGGACTCACTGCTTATTCCATGAAAAAGAAACCATGTCTTAATCATCCGTAACAAAATTCAAAGCTAGAATCCAAACACCAACAATCAAATAACAAAAATAGTACATACCACCATCAATCAATGCATTACTATTGTACCTAACACTTATTAACAAAAAGTTAGAAAATCACACCAAAATAAAAGAAAATATAAAAGAAAGTGTAAAATATTCAAGAAATAGCAAATGTACTAACAACGATGTAAAACAAAAATTAGAAAAGATTAATAACATGAAAACAAGAAGACGTAAAATAAAGAATGTGTAAAACAAAAAGATGAAAAACACTTAAGAATCTTGAAGACTAAAATGGGGGGTAACCTCCACAACTAAACATTTGCTCATGAAAAGGATTAATAAGTGGATAAATAGGATCCATGCATGTATGAAACATTGGTAACCATTGACACCCTAACCACTAGGTATCTATTTGTGGTGTGGTGGCTGGGTAGAAAGATTGTTGGTCACACACTTAATGGTTAAATGTATGGTGGGTCAAGATATGAGGTGTATTAACATTATGGATGGCTAGCCCACGATTGCACCCTTGATCATGATATAGTATGCATGGATTTATTGTCTCCCCACACTATTAGATTCATTGTTTGGATTTTGGATGGGAGTATTGATGGATGGTGGCCCTTGTGAATGATTAGAGGACGTTGGTTGAGATAAGGAAGGTGGTGCACCAGTTTAGCCTTGTGCTGGCTCAAATGATACGGTGGGTCCATGTGTAGTCTACTTTGGCTTACAGCCTTTCCTCCAGAAGGGACATTTCCAATGTTGCGGTTGAGACCCACTAATGTTAGCATGTTTATGCAAATTTGTAGCACAAGTGGCATTTGTTTATTGATATTGTGGTGTTAAACCTTCCTATGTTACTAGTGGTGGCATATAATGAGGTGGAGTATGAGAATATCGAGGGTAGGATGGATTGTAAGAGGCACGAGGTGGTGATCCTTTAGAGGATGTCATGGGTTGATGGTACTTGGGAGAGTGGTAGTGGCAATTTGAAGTAGAGGATGTAGAACTAGTTGGAAAAATAGGATGTTGAACATAATATCCATGCAGTTTTAGTGGATAGGAAGGATAGGGCTAATGTAGTGGTGGCCTACCCCACAACTGTGGTTTCTGCCACTATAGTTGATGACCATGTTAAGGCTGGTAATAAGTCCCCCTAGGGTGGTACGGTCGGTTGTGGGATTATCTATAATTACCTTGTGGGAGAGGATATCTCCCGAGCATGTGCTTCTATACAAACTTTAGATTTTATGCCCCAACACTCCTGTAGATGCAACAAGATTGGGCAATGGCCCTTTGGATGGTCATATTGAAGATGTCACATCCATTATCATTGTCTATGGTTGAGTCTATAGCCTCACTTTCTTTAGCCATTTTCTCTGTTTGCTGAAAAGTGTTCCTAATTGTTTCTTAATTTTGTATCCTTTGTTTAGTATGATCGCCTCACTTATTTTGCATGATCCTCTCCTTGAGCATCTCAATGAGAGTTGTAATGTTTTCACATATCCATTTGGACATCCTATTAAACTTTGCTTTCAATTCATCAATAGATTTCTATATCGACAAGGTTTGTTGTGGAATCACTGTATCAAGAGTAGTTTCATTCTTTTTACCATAGATCTGGACCTCCTTTTGTTGAAGAGTTGGATCCCATTGATATTTCTCAACATTATCCCATTTGCATATCTCTCCTTCTTTTGCCATGTGTTCTATTAGCTCTTTAATTTGATGGGCTTAGAGCTCATATAATTTCCCTGGGGCATACATCCCAAGGATCTCTCATGTTTCATTATGAAGTTCATCTATGATGTGGAAAAGTGCCTTTCCTTGGAGAAACCATGGCCTAGGCATCTATTTAGTAAGGCATAATATCTATCTAAGGCCATGTCCAAGGGTTCATGTTGTTCTTGCTTCCACTATTGGATTTGTCTCCTCAAATTGGACATACTCACATAGGTTTGGAATTTCTTGTTGAAAAGTTCTAGCATTGTAGACCATCGTCAAATTGAATTTGGTCTCGATGATCTATACCACACTTCGGCTCTATCAATTAGTGTCCTAGGAAAGAGATTAAACTTTTGCCATTCACTTTCAATGTTGTAGAAAGCACAAGCATCATGGAAGGCTTGTAAATGATGTTGTTGATCTAAATCATAGCCTCCTACAAATTTAGGAATATTATTCATGTCAAGCTTAGGTAGGAAACTCTTTTTGCAATGCCTGTGAGATATCTTAATGGCCTCTGTGATCTGCATTAGGCTCTTAGTGGCCAATAAGGTTTCATCATCATTGAACAAGTTGTAAGGGAAATTTCTATTTCTACTCATTTGGTTACGATGATGTTGTCTATATTCATGGTGACATGTTTAACTTTTCTCATGGGTTCGATTTTGGTTTTTAGTCCAACCCTTTAGTAGAGCCTTATCTCCATACCTACTAATGAGTGGCGAGGTACCCCTACACTCAACCATACGAATACGAACATTCACGCACAATCTGATCGAACTCCGTAGATAGACTAGTTGTGGTACTTGGATTGTTACACGTTGATCGCAATTCGTTATCTTCCCACCTGAACTAGTAGTTACATTGTCACATATGGTTTAGTCCAAAGTGAGGTGTATGATGTGGTCCTAACTAGTGCTACTCCTAGAGGTAATGGAAATAACTTTGATTAACCTAAGAGGGAAAGGATGAAGAGAGTCTAAGCTAGCCTAAGTATGATGAGCATCCATCCCTTAATCATTCGTACACATCTTGGACCTCGTGTACTACCACTAGGATTACCAAGCACATGTCCTTGGTACGCTACTGGGATACCAAGAAGTCACACTTAAATGCTCGTGATTAAGTTGTACTCATTCTACATTTGATAACAAGGGTAAGAGAGGAAGGTAAAGAGATATTAAGTAAGAAAGCAATAAATAACAGTTAAACTAAGTGAATGTTGCAATGATGAAGTAATCTTGATCTTTATTACTAGTCATGTGCATGTCCAAGTATGTCACACTCGAATAAAGGTTCCGTATAATTACAATCATCACACTGCAGGCATGCACTAGGGAAAAGGTTGAGAGGAATTGAAAACTGACAAAAAGATCCTACTCTAACACTACTTTTCCTATGAATTTCCCATGTGCCCCATTGTGTATTTATAGGCTCAAATGGGAACCATGATATCGCATATCCGATATTGCTAGTGAGGCCACAATATCGCGTACCTGATATCAAGGGTCCAATATCAGAGCCTAACAAATCATGATTCATCATACCCCCACAATTGAATGAAAACTTGTCCTCGAGTCGAACAAAATGATAATAAGCCCCATTGATTACATAGTGGATAGGTATGGAATTATTGACTGACTAAGAATTTATTCATGCCGTAGTGGAGGATTACATACAACAAAATTGGGACACGAACATAAAATTACAAAAGTACAAAACTTTGTTGGAACTCATGTGGGTCCATGTGGTAATGGTTCCTCCATGGGTCACTTCCCCTTATCTTGGTTCCAATTTTTAGAATTTGATGACTCTAAAGGAGTGCCTGGAGCTTTTCCTCTTTAATTTGAGGGTCTTGTGTAGTCCATGCTAATGCTCCAATGTTTGATGGAGTCAGCACCTCCCATGGACATGGCAGTCGCGGGAACATTTGATTTGCTTTGACATACTAGGTCATAAATAACCGTTGTTCCTCCTTGTAGGCTCTGACTTTATCCTTATACTCCTAGTAATTTATAAGCCATCGAGCCAAGTCTATTGCGACATCTTTTTGTCCCTAGTAGTTGGTTTTAACCACCTCGAACTCAAAATTTACCACTTCTAACTTCTGCAACATCTTCTTGTGCTCCACAAATTCTGTTTCATAGTTTGCATAGGTGGTAGCTACCTGATTCTCTAGCTTTGTTCTCAGGCATCCTGCTGTTAACATGGCTAAATTAGCGTACCGTAGGTTTGCCATTTCCATGTACTTTGTAAGATCTTATATCTGCAAGTCTTAGCTTTTGAGCTCTACTTGGTGGACAAATGCATAGATGTCCAATATGACTTGCCAATCAGCATGTTGAACACTGAAGGTGTTAATGTGGGCCTTAGCCATATGGATCTCTTTTTCAATGACTTTCTTATACATCCCCACCTGATCTTTGAATTGCTCCTTCAGTTTCTCATGTCGCTTGGCCTCGTTTTGCCACGTGCTTATTTTAATTACTATCTTTTGACAAATTGTGCATACCTCCTCCATTGAGAGGGTTCGATTCTCTTTGGCCAAGTGATTTATGTCCTAGTTGATCCTGAATAACTATTCTTTTAATCATTGAAAATTCTCTTCAAGAGCATTCTTTTGTTTCTCCACAGTGGTCAACCAAAGATTATTTGTGGCAAGTTGTTTATTCTCTTCTTGCAAGGCCTTGAGTGCTTTGGCATGCGCATATGTCTGCACTTGTGCCTTGGAAGCATCCCAATAAGCCTTCTCTTTCTCCTCCACCACTCTTTTATTGTTTTCCAATAATTTAGTGAGTTGCTCCATCCTGAAAGATTTTAGCTAGTCTGCGGGGATGAATTGAGATAGATCCCACTGTGTAGCTTGTAGGGTGACAAGCCTTTGTTGGAGTCTTTCCAACTCCACCTTTGCATACTTAGCCCATATCTCTACCATGACCAGCTTCCCTTTGGTGGAGATGAGGTCTGATTGAGTTTCTTTGACATCTTACGGGATGTCAAATAAGGACGTCATCACTTTTCCTATCTGGATCAATCGATCAAGAACATCCTCATGCTCTGCAAGAGTCATCGAGGGACTGGTCAAAGTTTGAGCATCACATGCTCCTATGAAATCCACCAATGGCACAATAGGGACATTGAAGGACTCTTTTATGTGGTTCGTGACCACTTCTATGGCTCTTGCTACATCTTGGTGTTGCATGACCATGACTATGGTACCTTCACCCATTTCCAATTGCACCTAAAAAGATGCAACATTTCTCAAGATCTGTTGTGACCAGTGTGTCTCCGCTCCTCCTGTTTGGATGGACACTTCATCCCTTGCATGATCTATGGAAACCATGGATTGTACGATGTCATTGATGACCCGAAAGAGGTTGGTATCATCACAACTTCCCTAGCTGACCGTCTCAGCGATGGCCCTGAGATGGCTCATTGACGGTCGATAATCCTACGGTGGTGGCGACGGTTGGTCTCTTTGGCCTATGCTAGGCATTGCTTCTTACTATTGACTGGGCCTTATGCTTGGGAGTTGGCTAGCTTTACAGTTTGAGTTGCTATGGATCCCATCGTCTATTCTTGTTCCAGCTCCAGTGTCTCACCAGCACTTTTCCTTGGGGTTGGTGGCTTCAGCAATTCAGCAAATGAAGCATTTTAGGCTCTTCTAGGGACGTCATTGGTGTACCCCAAAATTCCAACACGCCAACACAGCTTCCTAATGAGACAAGGGAAGGGCAATGTGAATTTTCCTATCTTGCGTTCCTCAAACCACCTCAAAATCTCCATGAGATATAGATGGGGTAGGTTGACATTTACCTTGCCCATCAATATCGAACTTCCTCTAGATGCATACGTTGAGATTCTTTTTAATCCTTTCATGGAAAAGATATGATAAGTACCGATCTTAAAATAGATCTTTTCCTCCAAAGTTAACTCTCCATGCACCTTGTCATACACCCTTTTCAACTAGATTTTTCATGCATCAGCATCGGAGCGAGTGGGTAGGTGAGAAAATGTTGGCCCTATATTTGGGAGATTCAACACTTTCAAAATGGCCTTGGCAGAGAAATCTATAGAAACACCGCCAATATCAACCGTGGTTCCCTCTTCTTTATTGTGCCAAAATTGGTATGTCTCTCCCAGGTACCAGGCACCATTTTCAGAAAGGGTAGGCCATAATGGGGACCCTTTGAGTTGGTCCCTAATTACTTCAGGAGTGAACTCCATGAAAGGTCTAAAGTTGAGTTCCACAATCATGGCTTCTGACATGGACATTTCATGGATCACCTGAACACATTCTGGGGACAACATGAGACGTTGTCCTTGTTCAGGTGCTTCAATGGCTCCTCTTTTAGCTGGTCTCGATTACACAGTAACAAGAGGTTCTTGATGGATGTTGAATGATTGTGCCTTCTATTTTGCACATTCTTGGGAAGATGCCTAGCCTCGACCTCTCCTTGGTTGTTTGGATGCACCTTAAGAGGGTTCTCCTTGCTATCCATGTTTAGGGGCCATCTACAATCACACGGGGTCTTCCATTAGTAAGGTTGCTTACAAAGTTTGATTTATACCTTACTTCTTGCCTTTAATTAATTCATTTTCTGTTTCATGTGATCCAAAGTTAGGAAATTTTATAAAAATATCCCCTAAAATTTTTGATATTGGGCCCAATTTGATTAGGTGGTTTCACAAATTAATTCCCCTAGTATGAGTGAAGAGATAAAGTTGATTTGGCAATGTGTTTAATAGTTTTTACGATCTTTTACCCTTTATGATATTCTTCGTGCAACAATGAATTTTGAAAAATTATGCATGACTTGAAGTGTACCCTTCCCCCATGACTAAGTTAAACACTCTAGCTCATATGGGTTTAATCGGAATTGGAATCGGAGCGTTAACAAATAAGTTATGCATGTTGGAACAAGAGGCATGCAAGTTAGCAAGTTCGTGGAGATAAATTTGAACAACTCTCCCTGCGTGAATAGTGTAAATGATGTTGACATGTGTGGGGGGCCCATATATATGGTTTTTTTATGGACGTGATATCGCGTAGTCGATAGTGCGAACCCGATATCGCATCGGACCTGATATTGTGTACCCGATATTACGGCCCATTGAAAATAGGGTACTTAGTAAAATTAATTAATTTCTAAATTTCCAAGGCCACAAATGAAGAAATTGAGGTTAATTGGAAAGGTGTAGGGTAACATTGAATAGACTAGAAGGCACAAAAGATATAATGGGATGGAATCTGACAATGAAATTCATGAATGGAATGATGAAAAAGGACATGAGATGGTGTATAGAAACGTTTGAACTTAGAAAGATGATAAAGGAAAGAATAGATTTGGCAATGAAGTACTCGAAGGGTATAAAATGATGTGGTGGTGTGCAACAAGTACAAATTACAAAATTCACGCAAGTGGATCCTCCCCAAAGCAAGTTCCTACCTATAATTCCCTTACATAACCACACCTTAAAATGTCTGTAGGCATTAGAAGGGTTAAATGTAATCCATACCAGTTCCACAAAACACACACATGTTGATACCACTATGATGAGGTATGAATTCAATGCTACACAAGACATGAATCACAAATACATAAATAGCCAGATGAGACGAATTGTAGAAGGGATTGCAGAGATTGGGACATGAGGTAACTGACCTAGGGCACAATGAATCTTGAGTGTAGGGCATGATTAATGTGTCATTACCCCGTCGCTCCAAAATCAAGACCAAGTCCATTCCACCGATCAGTGACATTGCATTGTTTCATCCCATGATGGACATTCATAAGAGGATCATGACAACAAGGCATATGATCACTTGGCATTTCGTTCAACGGAGGAGTGATTTGAAATTTCTTTGTGGCACATTTTTCTTAATCTTTTTGTTTCTTCTTATGTGGCTGCTTTGGCACACTCTTCTTCTCTCTTTTTTTTTTCTTCTTTCTTCTTCTTTTTTTTGATGCGTAATCCAGAGAAGTTGCCTACCTTCAGGAATGGGTGCATGTCTTTCTAGTGGGACCCCCTAGAATAGCATTGGGTTTCTATATTGAGTGCCTTTATTACTCTTACTCCCATTTTTCGTTAGATCTACAAGGATCTTAGTACAACCAGGCTGCATGATAACTCCTACAAATGTCACCAAAGAGAATCCACAAGTTCCCTTGATGTCACACCCTGGCCATTCCCTCTTAGTCTATCATTTTTCACTCTAGGCATAATCAGCACAAAATTACTTTTAAGTTTTAATGATGACAAGAATATCATCAGACCCTAAGTAGAACCTCTTATTAATAGAATGGTTGGGTGGATGTGGTGGGCTCGTTGTCCAAATAATTAACCATCCAAGACTTGATAGCATAGAACAACACCTCAACCAACAAGTCACATGAGTGGTTTATTCATAGATGAGATTATTCATAAAAATATAAAAATATAAAATAATAAATAAAAAGATGAACCAACTGATGAGTGGCGAGGTACCCCTACACTCAACCATACGAATACAAGCATTTCAGGCACGATCCGGTCGAACTCTATAGACGGGCTAGTTGTGCTATCTAGATAGTTACTTGTTGATCGCAATTCGCTATCTTCCCACCTGGACTAGTATATGCTTTATCACGTATAGTTTAGTCTAGAGTGAGGTGTATGATGTGTTCCTAAACTAATGCTACTCCTAGAGGCGATGGAAAATAATCTTTAATTAAGCTAAGAGGAAAAGGGAGAGAGAGTCTAACCTAATAGGAGATAGGGAGAAATAATCTAAACTAGCCTAAGTGTGATGAGCATCAATTCCTTAATCATCCATACACATCTTGAACCTTGTGCACGACTACTACTGGGATTACCAAGCACAGATTCTAGGTACGCTACTAGGTTACCAAGTAGTCACACTTGAATGCTCGTGATTAAGTCGTACTCATTCCACGTTAAGGAGTTTAGGGTGAAGAGATATTAACTATTGAAGTAATAAATAACAATAACAATCAAATATTTAAACTAAGTGAATGTTGCAATGATGAAGTAATCTTGATCTTTATTTCTGGTCATGTGCATGTCCAAGTACATCACACTCAAATAAAGGATGTCATACAATTACAATCATCACACTACGTGCATGCACTGAGAGAGAGGGTTGAGAGAAAAATGACAAAAAGATCCTACACTAAACTTGACTCCTAAAACTGACTAAAAGACTCCTTTCTTGTGTGCCTTCATGTGTATTTATAGGCTCACACAGGAACCATGATATCACATATCCAATATCGTTGCTGGATGCGATATCGTGTACCTGATATCGCAACCCGATGAATCACAATTCATTGTACCCACATGACTGAATGAAAACTCATCATCGAGTCAGAATGAGAAAAAGTTCCATTGATTACACAGTGGATAGGTATGGGATTATTGACTAATAGGGAATCTATTCATGCTGTAGTGGAGAACTTAATAGAACAAAATTGGACACAACATGACAAAATGAAAAATTTCTAAAGTTACAAAATTAGGTGGAACTCCTGTGGTTCCTGGTGGCGGTGGCTCCTCCATGGGTCACTTTCCCTTGTCCTGCACTCTAGGTTTTAGAAGGTGATGATGTTGAAGTAGTGCCTGGAGTTTCTCCTCTTTAGTTCAGGGATCCTATGCCGTCCATGCTGATGTTCCAATGTTTGACGAAGTTAGCACCTCCCATGGGCACAGTAGTTGTGGGAACATTGTGATGGCTTTGAAGTACTAGGCTGCAAATAATCATCGTTCCTCCTCGAAGGCTCTGGCTTTGTCTTTGTACTCCTAAAAATATGTAAGCCTTCGAGCCAAGTCTGTTGCGACATGTTTTTGTCCTTGGTAACTTGCTTTAACCACCTCCAATTTAGAATTTGCAACCTCAAGCTTATGCAACATCTTCTTGTGTTTTACAAATTCTGCTTCGTACTTGGCATAGATGGTAGCTACCTGCTTCTTGAGCTCTGTTCTTAGATGCCCTACTATCAACATGGCTAGATTGGCATACCTTAGATTTGCTAACTCCATGTATTCTGTAAGATCTTTAATCTGCAAGTCCCGACTCTTAAGTTCCACCTAGTGGGAAAATGCATATGTATCTAATATGGCCTGCCAATCAGAGTGTGGTGCACTGAAAGCATTGATGTGGGCCTTGGCCATATGGATCTCTTTTTTGATAATTTTTTTGTACAATCCCACCTAGTCTCGGAAGTGTTCTTTTAACTTTTCATGCCGCTTGGCTTCATTTTGCCACGCGCTTATTTTGATAGCCATCTTCTGATGGATGGTGTGTACCTCCTCCGTTGAGAGGGTTCGATTTTCTTTGGCCAAACGGTTTATGTCATGGTTGACCTTGATCAGTTGTTCTCGCAGCCACTGAAAATGTTCTTCAAGAACATTCTTTTGTTTCTCCGCAAAGGTCAGTTGAAGATTTTCAGTAACAAGCTATTTGTTTTCTTCTTGTAAGGCCTTAAGTACCTTGGTGTGCGCATAAGTTTGCGCTTGTGCCATGGAGGCATTCCAATCAGCCTTCTCTTTTTCCTCTGCCACCTTTTTATTTTACATCAGCAATTTGTTGAGTTGGTCTATCCCAAAGGTGTCCAAATGGTCTGTGGGAATGAATTGAAAGGGATCCCGCTGTGTTGCTTATAGGGTTACAAGCCTTTCTTGTAGTCTTGTAACTTCTACTTCTGCATTCTTGGCCCTCATCTCTGTCATGACCAACTTTCCCTTAGTGGAGATGAGATCTGATTGTACTATCATAACATCCTATGGGATGTCAAACAAGGATGGCATCACCTGTCCTATTTGCAGCAATCGATCAAGCACATCCTCATGCTCCATAGGAGTCATTGAGGGACCAGCCAAAGTTTGAGCATCTCATGCTCCTATAAAATCTACTGGTGGCACAATAGGGACATTGAAAGATTCCTTGATGTGGTCCATGACCACCTCTACGATTCTAGCTGCATCCTAGTGCTGCATGATCATCATTGTGGCCCCTTCACCTATTTCTAGTTGCACCTGAAAGGATGCAGTGTTCCTTGAAATCTTTTGTGACCAATAACTCTCCTCTCCTCTTGTTTGGATGGACACCTCACCCCATGCACGATCTATAGAGACAGTGTGTCATATGATATCATCAATGATGTAGAAGATATTTGCATCATCATGACTTCCCCAACTAACCGTCTCAACGATGGCCCTGAGATGGCTCATCAACGATCGATAGTCCTGCGGTGGTGGTGGCAGTTAGTCTCGCTAGCTCGTGCTAGGCCCTACTTCTTGTTGTTGATTGGGTCCCATGCTTGGAGGTTGGTTGGGCCCTGTGAGTTGAGTTGCAGTGGGCCTCACTGTTTGTTCTTGTTCTGGCCCCAACGTCTCACCAAAAATTTTCCTTGCAACTGGTGGCTTTAGCAGTTTAGTGTATGAAGCATTTTGGGCTTTCCTAAGGACATCATTGGTGTATCCTTGAATACGAGCATGCTTGCACAGCTTCCTAATGAGACAAGGGAAGGGCAACGTAAACTTCCCTATCTTACATTCCTCAAACCACCTTAGGATCTTCATGAAATATAGATGAGGCAGGTTAGCATTAACCTTTCCCATCAATATCGCACATCCTCTTACCACATATGTTGAAATTCTATTCAACCCTTTTGTGGGGAAGGTGTGATAAGTTCCAATTTTGAAGTAGATTTTCTCTTCCAACGTTAACTCTCCATAGGTCTTATCTTCTTTACTGTACACCCTATCTAACCAAACCTTTCGCACATCAGCATCAGAGCGAGTGTACAAACGAGCAACCTTTGGCCCTGTATTCAGAAGGTTTAATACTTCCAAAATGGCTTGGATGGAAAAATCAATAGATACACCACAAATGTTAACTATGGTTCCTTCTTCTTTATTGTGCCAGAATTGGTACATTTCTCTTAAGTACCAGACACCACTTTCAATGAGGATAGGCCATAATGGGGACCCTTTGAGGTGGTCCCTAACGACCTCAGGAGCAAATTCCATGAAAGGTCTAAAGTTCAATTTCATGATCACGGCAGCTGATGTGGACTTTTCACGGATGGCCTGGACACACTCTGAGGGCAACGTGAGGTGTTGTCCTTGTTCAGGCATTGCAACAGCTCCTTCTTCTACCGATCTTGATTGCATAGTGGTAGGGTCTTCTTGATGGATACTAAACGATTGCTCCTCCTACTTTGCATGTTGTTCGGTAGGCGTCTATCCTCTACCTCTCCTGGGTTACTTAAACACACCTTGAGAGGGAACTTCTTATTATGCATGCTTTGGGACCATCTGCAATCACACGGGGCCAATCATTAGTAAGGTTGCTTACCAAAGTTAAGTTATACCTTACTTCCTGCCTTAATGAGTCAATTCTGATTCCATATGACTTTAAGGTTAAGATTTTTTATGGAATGCCTACAAAGATTTTAATATTGGTCCACTTTGCTTAGGTGGTTTCAGAATTTTAATTTCCCAGTATAGGTAAGGAGATGAAATTTTTTTTGGCACATGTTTATTATTATTTTTATAACTAATTACCCTTGATAGCATCCTTTGGATGATGATGAATTTTGAAAAAAATTATGTGCAATTTGGTGTGTACCCCTCCCCCATGACTAAGTTGAACACTCCAGGTTCAAGTAGGCTTAGACAGAATAAAAATCGAAGCACCAACGAGTGAGTTATGATTATTGAAGAAAGAGATGCGCAATCGTAAGTTGTAGAAAGAAATTTGAAAAACTTCCCTGTGTGAATAGTTATAAATGATGTTGATAAGCGCGAGGGGTCCACGTATATATATATTTTTAGGATGTGATATCGTGTACCCGCTAACGGGGACCCGATATCGCATTGGATGTGATATCACGTACTCGATATCACGTCCTATCAAAAATAGGGCACTTGAGAAAATTACCAAAAAATTTTTTTAGAAATTTTCAAAATTCTAAAGTATAAACTGAGGATATATAAATCAATATAAAGGGGTCCAGGGTAATACAACTAATTCCAAAGGCATAAAGATTATAATGGTGTAAAATTTGTCAAGGAAAATTATGAAGAGTAGGGGAAAAAGGACATTTGTTAGCTCATAGGAATGTTTGAACTGAAAGGATAATAAGGGAAAGAAGAATCGTTGGTAATACTTAGAGGATAGTGAATGATGTGTGGTAGATGTGTTCTAAGTGCAATCACAAAAGTTACACAAATGGGTCCTCCCCAAAGTAGGTTCCTACTTATAATGCCCTTGCATAACCACAACTTAAAATGTCCATGGGCACTAGAAGGGTTAAGTGCAATCAGCACCAATTTCACAAAACACACACATGTAAATATCATTGCGATGAGAGGTGAATTCCATGCTACCCAAGTCACAAGCCACAATTATATGAACGACGAGGTGAGGTGAATTATAGAAGGGATTGTAGAGATCGGGACATGAGGTAACAGACTCAGGGCACAATGAATCCTTAGTGTAAGGCATGATTAATGTGTCATTAACCCATTTTTCAAAAATCAAGACCAAGTCATTCCTCTAATCAGTGAAATCACATTGTTTTTTCCCAATGATAGACAATAATAAGAGCACCATGATGACAAGGCATACGATCACTTGGCATTTTGTACAAGGGAGGAGTGATTTTTGCTTTGCTTTACGGCACTTTGAGCTTGTTCTTTTCTTTTTTTCTTTCTATGTGGCCGCTTTGGCACACTTTTCTTGCTCTTCTTCTCTCTCTCTCTCTCTCTCTCTCTCTCTCTCTCTCTCTCTCTCTCTCTCTCTCTCTCTCTCTCTCTCTCTCTCTCTCTCTCTCTCTCTCTCTCTCTCTCTCTCTCTCTCTCTCTCTCTCTCTCTCTCTCTCTCTCTCTCTCTCTCTCTCTCTCTCTCTCTCTCTCTCTCTCTCTCTCTCTCTCTCTCTCTCTCTCTCTCTCTCTCTCTCTCTCTCTCTCTCTCTCTCTCTCTCTCTCTCTCTCTCTCTCTCTCTCTCTCTCTTGATGCTTAATCCATAGAAGCCGCCAACCTTCAGGCATGGGTGCATGTCTTTCCAGTGGGACCCCCTAGAATAGCATTATTTTCTTTCCTTGATTGAGTGCCTTTTGAGCACTCTTACTCCCATTTTTCGTTAGATCTACAAGGATCTTAATACAACCAAGCTACATGATAACTCCCACAGATGTCACCAAAGAGAATCAACAAGTCTCCTTGATGTTACACCTTGGTCATTCCCTCTTGGTCCATCCTTCTTCACTCTGGGTATAATAACACAAGGTTACTTTAAGTTTTAATAATTAAGAATATCATTGTACCCAGAGTAGAACCTCTTATTAATAGAATGAAGGAGTGGATGTTGTGGATTTGATGTCCAAATAATTGGTCACGTGAGACTTGATAACATAGAACACCTCAACCGATGAGTCACATGAGTGTTTTATTCATAAATGAGATTACTCATAAAAATATGAAATAACAAAAAGGTAAAACAATAAGTTGAAAGATGAAAAACTAGAAAACAAAAAATTGTAAAATTAAAGAAAATGAAAAACGTTTATTAATTCTACTTGTTGTTAGAATGGGGGGTATCCCCCATAACTAAATGGTTGAGCATGACTAGAATTAATAAATGGAAGATTGTGATCCTTGCATGTTAAAAATATTGGGCCCTAGTCATATTCAATCCACTAGGTGTCTTTCGATTTGGTGGTTGGAATGTACCCAAAGTGGGGTTCACACACTTGATTATAGTAAGCATAGTGGCGAAATTTATAAGATGTAGTCAATTGATGAGTGGTTGACCCACTATGGCACCTGTGACTGTAAGATGGTATGCAAGGATTGATCTGTCTCCCTCGGTGGCTATATTCATTAGGCCCCATAGTTGTTGGAGTTTTGGTTGGTCGCCCAGAGAAAGTAACACAAGCCATTGGGTTCGAGGAAGGAGCTGTACCACAATGTTGGACTTGTGCTGGGTTGGAAGGTGTAGTGGGCTCAGGAGTGTGCTATCCCTTCTTATGATCACATCTAAAGAAGGGATGCCTATGATGTTGTGAAGGATTCCCATTGCTGTTGACAGTAGTAGCACAAGTATCACTCGTGGGTTGGTGCGATGGTGCAAAACCCTTTGGAACACTTGGTGGCAATATAGAAGGAGGTGAAGGATGAGAATTTTGAAATTGAGAAGAAGTGTAAGGTATCCAAGGTGGTGGTTGTGTGAGAGAGGATATGGGTTGATAGTATTGAGGAGAATAATAATAATGTGGTGAGGTAGAGGATTTTGACCCAATTGGGAAAACACGATGTTGGACTTGATAAGCACTTAGATTCAGATGGTATGAAGGGTGTAACCAATTTGAGGGTGGCCTCCCCCACGACTGGGATGGTGGCAACTGTAATCGAACATAGTATCTCTATACGAACTCTGGATGTAACACTCTTCCCCAATGCTCTTGTAAATGTGACAAGATTGGACATTGGCCCTTGGGGTGATTGTACAGGCAAATATTGCACTGATATGTATGATTAGTAGTTGAGCTCTCATTCTCTGCTACCCTTCTTTCCGACTATCTAAGGGTATTTTGTCCTGCTTCTTGGTTCGTCATGACTCTACCTCCAATAATGTTGGCATATTCTCTACATTTTTTATACATCCATTCCATCATCTTATTGATCTTTGCCTCAATTTCATCCAATGATTGTAGTACTGGCAAAGATGGTTCCACCTCCTTGAGGTGAGTTGATTTCTTCTTATTATTATCATGGACCCTTGTTGATTTAAGGTTCTGGACCTGTTGAGATTTCTCAGCATTCTCCCATTTAGCTAACTCCCCTTCTTATTTTGCTACTCGCTTAATAAGCTCTTAGAGTTGGTGGGTTCGTAGCTCATATAGTTGACCTTGGGCATACATCCTTAGGGTCTCCCTTGTTTCATTACGGAGCCCATCTATGATATGGTACATTAGCCTTTCCTCAGAGAACTCATGGCCTGGGCAGTTGTTTAACAATGCATAATATCTGTCTAAGGCCATGTCCAAGGGTTCATGTTGTGCTTATTTCCATTCTTGGATTTGTTTCCTCCAGGCTAACACTCTTGCATAGGTTTGATATCTTTCGTTGAAGAGCTCTACCATTGTTGGCCAATGTTGGATTGATTTTGGTTTTAACGACCTATACCATACTTTTGCTTGGCCAACAAGTGTCATAGGAAAGAGCTTAAGTTTTTTCCATCCATTATCAATGCTGTTCCATGCACAGGCATCGTAGAAGGCTTGTAAATCTTGTTGCGGATCTAAATCATAGCCTCCTGAAAGCTTAGGAAAGTTGTTTAAGTCAAGCCTGGGTAGACGGCTTTCCTTACAATGCTTACGGGATATTTGAGTAGCCTCTTGTATTTGCGTTAGGCTTGTAGTGGCCAGTAGGGGTTCATCATCACTCGGTATGTTATGCATTTGTGAGTTGAGACGATGTTGTCTTTGTTTATGTTTATAAGAAACCCCTACATCAAATTGGGTACTCCAAACTTCATCTTCATCATTGTATAATTTGTTGGTTCTCCAATGAATTGCCTTACTAGTTGTTGCGTTATCATAGTCTTGTGAGAGAGACATTATGTGTGAATTAATTGAAATTAATTTTCTTTTCTAAAAGATGTATCATGAATACTTTGTTGCAGCGACTTATATGATGTAACTAATCTAAATAACTAGCATCGTCCTTGGTAATGGTGCCAATGATGAGTGGCGAGGTACCCCTACACTTAACCATATGAATACAAGCGTTTCAGGCACGATCTGGTCAAACTCTGCAGACAAGCTAGTTGTGGTACCTATATAGTTACTCATTGATCGCAATTTGTTGTCTTCCCACCTAGACTAGTATATGCTTCGTCATGTATGGTTTAGTCCAAAGTGAGGTGTATGATGTGTTCCTAAACTAATGCTACTCTTGGAGGCAATGGAAAATAATATTTAATTAAGCTAAGAGGAAAAGTGGAAGAGACTCTAAACTAATAGGAGATAGGGAGATAGAATCTAAACTAGCCTAAGTGTGATGAGCATCCATTCCTTAATCATATATACACATCTTGGACCTTGTGCATGACTACTACTAGGATTACCAAGTGTAAATCCTAGGTACGCTATTGGGTTACCAAGTAGTCACACTTGAATGCTCGTGATTAAGTCATACTCATTTCACATTAAGGAGTTTAGGGTGAAGAGATATTAACTATGAAAGAAATAAATAACAATAACAATCAAATATTTAAACTAAGTGAATGCTGTAATGATGAAGTAATCTCGATCTTTATTTTCGATCATGTGCATGTCCAAGTACATCACACTCGAATAAAGGATGTTGTACAATTACAATCATCACACTGCAGGCATGCACTGAGAGAGAGCATTGAGAGAAAAATGACAAAAAGATCCTACACTAAACTTGACTCCTAAAATTGACTAAAATACTCCTTTCCCATGTGCCTTCATGTGTATTTATAGGCTCACACAGGAACCACGATATCGCATATCCGATATCATTGCTAGATGCGATATCGCGTACCCAATATCGCAACTCGATGAATCACAATTTATCAGCAACCAATAAAAAGATAAAACAAAAAATCGAAACATGAAAAGTTGGAAAACAAAAAATTGTAAAATTAAAGAAAAGAAAAAACATTTATTAATTCAGTTTGATAGAATGGAGGATATCCCCCATAACTAAACAAGATGCTAAACCTGATAAGCACTTAGGTTTGGATGATATGAAGGGTGTGACCATGACTGGGATCTTTCCCACTGTGATTGAACACAACATTTTTGTACAAACTCTGGATGTAACATTCTTTCCCAATGCTCATGTAAATGTGACAATATTGGACATTGACCTTTGGGGTGATCATACAGGAAAATGTTACATTGATGCATATGATTAGCAGTTGAGTTCTTTTTCTCTTCAACCCTTCTTTCCAATTGTCTAAGGGTGTTTTGTCCTGCTTCTTGGTTCGTCATGGTTCTACCTCTAATAGTGTTGGCATATTCTCCACATTTTTCATGTATCCATTATTGATCTTTGCCTCAATTTCATCTAGTGATTGTAATATTGGCAAAGATGATTCCACCTCCTTGAGGTGAGTTGATTTCTCCTCTTCATGATCATGGACCTTTGCTAATTCAAGATTTTTGGTCCCGTTGAGAGCTTTCAACATTCTCCCACCTAGCTAACTCTCCTTCTTCTTTTGTTACCTGCTTAATAAGCTGTTGGAGTTGATGGGTTCGTAGCTCGTATAGTTTACCTTAGGCATACATCCCTAGGGTTTCCCTTGTGTCATTGCATAGCCCATATATGATGTGAGACATTAACCTTTTCTCAGAGAATCCATGGCCTGGGCAATTGTTTAACAATGCATAATATCTTTCTAAGGCCATGTCCAAGGGTTCATGTTGTGCTTGTTTCCACTCTTGGATATGTTTCCTCAAGGTTGACACTCTTGCATAGGTTTGATATTTTTTGTTGAAGAGTTTTACCTTTGTCGACCAACGTCGAATTAATTTTTGTCTTAAGGACTTGTACCCTACTTTTTCTTGGCCAACGAGTGTCATAGGAAAGAGCTTAAGTTTTTGCCACCCATTATTAATATTGTTCCATACACAAGCATCATGGAAGGCTTGTAAATGATGTTGCGGATCTAAATCATAGCCTCCTAAAAATTTGGAAATATTGTTTAAATCAAGCCTAGGTAGATGACTTTCCTTATGATGCCTACAAGATATTCGAACAACCTCCTATATATGCATTAAGCTCTTAGTGGCTAGTAGGGGTTCATCGTCACTAGGTAGGTCATGAATTTATGAGTTGGGACAATGTTGCCTTCATTTATGTACATAGGAGACCCCTGCATAAGATTGAGTACTCCCAACTTCGTCTTCATCATCATATAATTCGTTGGTTCTCCAATGAATTGCCTTACTTGTTATTATGTTATCATAGTCTTGTGAGAGAGACATTGTTGTGAATTAAGTTCTTTTTTTCTAAGAGATATATCGTGAATACTTTGTTACAACGATCTTGTATGATATAACTAATCTAAATAACTAGCACCATCCCCAGCAATGGCGCCAATGATGAGTGGTGAGGTACCCCTACACTCAACCATATGAATACGAGTGTTCATGCATGATTCGGTCGAACTCCGCAGACAGACTAGTTGTGGTACTTAGATTATTACACGTTGATCGCAATTTGCTATCTTCCCACCTAAACTAGCATTTAGTTTGTCACGTATGGTTTAGTCCAAAGTGAGGTGTATGATGTGGTCCTAACTAGTGTTACTCCTAGAGGCAATGGAAATAACTTTGATTAACCTAAGAGGGAAAGGGTGAAGAGAGTCTAAGCTAGCCTAAGTGCGATGAGCATCCATCCCTTAATCATTCGTACACATCTTGGACCTCATGTACTACCACTAGGATTACCAAGCGCATGTCCTAGGTAAGCTACTAGGATACCAAGTAGTCACACTTAAATGCTTGTGATTAAGTCGTACTCATTCCGCATTTGATAACAAGGGTAGGAGAGGAAGGTAAAGAGATATTAAGTAAGAAAGTAATAAATAATAGTTAAACTAAGTGAATGCTGCAATGATGAAGTAATCTCGATCTTTATTGTTGGTCATGTGCATGTCCAAGTACATCACACTCGAATAAAGGTTCCGTATAATTAGAATCATCACACTACGACATGCACTAGGGAAAAGGTTGAGAGGAATTGAAAACTGACAAAAAGATCCTACTCTAATAGTACTTTTCCTATGACTTTCCCATGCACCCCATTGTGTATTTATAGGCTCACATGGGAACCACGATATCGCATATCTGATATCGCTAGTGGCCGGAATATCACGTACCTGATATCGAGGGTCCGATATCGGAGCCTGAAAAATCATGGTTCATCACCTATGTTCATCTTCATCAGAACTAGATGTTGAAGGGGAAGAGAAGGATGTGGAACTGTAAGATTGCCATGACATCTATGATGTTCCTCAGGGTTTCTTAATTTATCGTTTCTTGGCTTCGAGAAGGTCTTAAGCCTTGAGGCCTTCCCTAGTTCAAGACTCACGTCATCTCCTCCAAGATTGTCTAACTTAGATGAATGTAGTCTTTGAGTGTCATCAGGGTAGTCATGATCATAAGAAACCCTTGCATAGGGTTTCTCACTCCAATTTTCTTCATTATTAATGGGACACAATATTGCATGGGTCGCGATATCACGTACACGATATTGCATCTGTCGTGATATCGCGTACGCAATATCGTATATGCGATATCGTAGCGCGTCGCCAAATCTATAAATAAGAGGTGGCTCTCCCTTGTTTTGGCATCTAGATCTAGACCGTAGCTAAACTCTTGCAATTTTAGCATTCCAGAGATAGAATAATTTCCATGCGCCCGTAGTAGGAGTCCCAAAGTGAACGGATCTTTATTCGAGCAAATATTGTACCTGAGACACGTTTGTGTACAGAAATAAAAATGAACTTTTGGATAAACCTTACAGTGCATGGACTAAGCTAAATAGGACTTTAATTATTGTTCAGTGTTTAAATGCTTTATTAGCTAATTAATTATTTCTCAACCCTCAACACTCCTAGTTAAGTGCATTCAGTACGACCACTTCGAGCACATGCGTTACGCTTGGTAATCCCAGTAACGAATAGCATTTGGTAATCCCAGCAACGTTGCATTGGTTTAGGGTGTGAGACGACAAGTGGGACGGATACTGATGCTAGGCATTAGAACCCAGTTAGTTAAAGTTAGTTACTTAGTCTCTTCACCCTTCCCCTCATTAGCATAGGCGATAAAACATAAAAGATACAAAAATCACATACCTCAGACTTACTTAACCATACAACCGTGACAAATACAAGTAAGTCTGGGAAGACAACGAATGATTAACCTTAGGTGTTCCATAAGGCGTGTAGGCACTTAGTCTGCGGAGTTCGACTGGATCGCGCGTGTAACGCTCATATTCGTATGGTTGAGTGTAGGGGTACCTCACCACTCATCAATCATATATCTCGTTGGTTCTCCAATGAATATGTTTGCTATATAGTGCTTTGTGACTTTTGTGTAAGAGAGACATTGTCATTGGTTTATGGTGTGTGTGAGCTAATAGTTTCTAAAAGATATATCATTAATACCTTTACAATGATCGTGTATGATATAACTAATCTAGATAACTAGCACCATCCCTGGCAATGGTGCCAATGATGAGTGGCGAGGTACCCCTACATCCAATCATACGAATCATAAGCATTCATGAATGATCCAATAAAATTATGTGGATGGGACTAGTTGTGGCATCTAAATCACTAAGCCTTGATTGCAGTTTGCTGTCTTCCCACTTGGACTAGTGGTAGCTTTGTCATGTATGATTTAGTCTAGAGTGAGGCATATGATTTTTATTATTTTATATTTTATTAGTTTAATCACCTACAATAAGAATGAAAGGTAGAGTAATTTAATATCTAATTCATTTACTGCCTAGCTAGCCTAACACAAGTACTCGTCCCACTTTCCTAGACACATCCTAAACACATATAATGCTGCTGGGTTACCAAGCATTATATGTATGCTCAAAGTGGTTGTGCTTGTGTTCATTAACAACTAGAAATTAATTGCTTAATTCAAATGCATTAAAGTAAAGTGCATGGAAGTAAAGTGTATTAAAGGATACATTAATATATTCTTAGTGTTGCAAGGATTGTCAAAAAAGTTCGTTTTTATTCCCGTCACACTGTTGCACTCAAGTACATTAGTGTTCGAACAAAGATCCGTACACACTAAGACTCCTACTGTGGGCACTCAAAAAATATTCTAACTCTAGAGGAAACAAACTACAAGAGCTTTACTACGTTGACTAAAAAACTATATGAAAAAACTAATGCCAAATCCAAAGCCCAAGCGCTATATTTATAGGCCAATGTATACCCTGTGACGTCAGATACCCGACATCGCATTTGGACTCTGATGTCGGGTACTCGATGTTGAAGTAAATGAAAAAACATGTTTCATCAACCGTTAAGTTGAATATTCAATATGGGAAAATCATATGTAAAAGGTGAAGTTGTATTATTACCCTAAGTATTGTTTTTGCAAAAGTAACTTATATTCCACTTGTTTGTTGTATACACTACTTGATAGAAAGCAAACCCTGATGGATTGCAAGAGACATGTCTTTTTTCTATGGTGGAAAATAAGTAATAACTCATGCTTGTCCAAGCAAATTTTTTTATATATATATTTTTAACTCTCGGATCTGTATAGAAAAAATAATCACCATGATTTGCACCTTGAACAAAAGAGGAAGAATTTTCTATCATCAAATATGGATTATGACCAAAATCTTTTCATCATTCAAACCATGCATTGTTAGGTATATTAAATGGAACAATCTCAATTTCATAACAAGAACATGAATTTCAAAATTTGTAAAATGGCCATAGCCACTAATTATTTGTCACACTCATGTTCTAAATTTGAACATATACTTTGTGGCATTAGTTTATTGATGAATTGATTTATTCATACTTATATATTGCATTTTGTTGACGTAACCTAGATTCATAGACAAAGTTTCTCAAAGTAGCTCCATATCACTGAGCTAGAGCTTCCATTACAACTAGTGGCATGCATTCATCTAAATCTCCACTATCATAGTTCATTAGTAGATGGGAAGATTGCTCTTGCCAACCTTTCGCAATCAAATATGATCTCATTTTATCCTTTTTATAAATCTATCCAAATAAACTAGAAATATACAAGTTAGGACACAGAACATTTATTGATATACAACTTAGAAGAATGCTAAAATTGATGATGTTTTTAAATAATAATTATAAAACTAAAAAATAAAAGCAAGCATAAGGTAGATTTTATGAGAGTCTCTATAGTAAAACATGAATTAAGAAGTTAGTATACTCTTATGTTGAGTTCTTCTTTGCAGGAGCCTTCTAGATCTGCACTATTTGAATTATGCTTTTTATTTGTAGTGTGTGTGATCAATATGCATACTATGGTTATGTCATTAAGTGAAAAAAAATTTACAAGATCTTCTAATTGAAGATTGACATGCTTGTTTTTATTTAGGGTAGGTTATAACTTATTAAGTGAAGTATACACTAGGTTTGCATTATGATAATATTATAAAACAATAATGTAATACAACAAAGTAATTTTGATAGGTAGATTTTATCTTCTCGTTAAGTGTGGTGCCATAACCATCATATTCTTCATATAATGAGTATACAAAAAGGTGATTATAGAATCTTCAATTGAAGATTTGATATGAAAATTTTGAACATGTTAGGTTGCACAAGAGATACAAATATACTGTTTTAACAATAATGTGGACAGTTGATGAAGCGCTAATCAATCGATGCGTCGACTGGGCCACGTATACGTGATCCCGTATACGCGGCCCTGTCGATGTCGCGATCACGTTTACACGGCCTCGTATATGCGGCCCCATCAATGCCGTAGCCCCATATACATAGCCCCGTCGACGCCGCGGCCATGTTTACGTGGCCACCTATCCTAGCCTATAAATAAGAGGGCCCTCCACCTCATTTAGGATCTTTTTGTCATTTGTAGCTACACTCTTTCAGTTTGTTTCCGTAGGAGTTAGATTATTTTCCCAATGCATGCTTGCAGTGTGATGCTTGTAATTGTACGAAACCTTTATGCGAGTGTGACATACTTGGACACGCACATGATTGGCAATAAAGATCGAGATTACTTCATCATTGCAACATTCACTTAGTTTAATTGCTTAATTTAATTGTTAATTGTTTTTTTTATTTATTGCTTTCTTAGTTAATATTTATTTATCATCATTTACTATTCCTGTTGTTAAATGCGGAATGAGTACGACTTAATCACGAGCATTTAAGTGTGACTACTTGGCAACCTAGTAGCATACCTAGGATCTGTGCTTGGTAATCCCAGTAGTAGTCATGCACGAGGTCCAAGATGTGTACAGATGATTAAGGAATAGATACTCATCGCACTTAGGCTAGCTTAGAATCATTTCCTATTACTCATTAGTTTAATCAATATTATTCTCCATTGTCTCTAGGAGTAACATTAGTTTAGGATCACATCATATGCCTCACTCTTGACTAAACCATACGTGACAAAGCAAATACTAGTCCAGGTAGGAAGACAGCGAACTGTGACCAACGTGTAACTATCTAGATACCACAACTAGCCTGTCCGCGAAGTTCGACCAGATTGTGCGTGAACGCTCGTATTTGTATAGTTGGGCATAGGGGTACCTCGTCGCTCATCATTGGCACCGTTTCCAGGGATGGTGCTACTTATCTAGATTAGTTACATCATACAAGGTCGCTATATAGAAATTAATGATACATCTTTTAGCAAGAAGTAATTATAAAAGTCACATATAAATTCGCACACAACCTTACAACCATGTCTCTCCTACAAGACTATAATAATGCCACATCTAGTGAGGCAATCCATTAGAGAACCAACGAATATTATGACAATGAAGATTGGAGTACGCAAGCTGAAGTAAGAGTTTCTTATAAACATAAACAAAGAGAACATCATCCCAACGCACGAAAGCAAAACATACCTAGTGACGATGAACCCCTACTGGCCACTACAAGCTTAACAGAAATATAGCAGGTTGTTCGAATAGAACGCAGGCATCGTAAGGAAAGTCGTCTGCCCGTGCTTGACTTAAACAACTTTCCCAAGTTTTCAGGAGGCTATGATTCAGATCTGCAACAACATTTACAAGCCTTCTACGATGCCTATACATGGAAAAATATTGATAATGGGTGGCAAAAGCTTAAGCTCTTTCCTTTGACACTCGTTGGCCAAGCAAAAGTATGGTATAGGTCATTAAAACCAAAATCAATTTGACGTTGGCCAACAATGGTAGAACTTTTCAATGAAAGATATCAAACCTATGCGAGAGTGTCAACCTTGAGGAGACAAATCCAAGAATGGAAACAAGTGTAACATGAACCCTTAGACATGGCCTTAGAAAGATATTATGCACTATTAAACAACTTCCCAGGCCATGGGTTCTCCGAGAAAAGGCTAGTGTACCATATCATAGATGGGCTTTGTAATGAAACAAGGGAGACCCTAGGGATGTATGCCCAAGGTCAACTATATGAGCTACGAACCCATCAACTCCAAGAGCTTATTAAGCGGATAGCAAAAGAAGAAGAAGAAATAGCCAAATGGGAGAATGTTGAAAATTCTCAACAGGACCAAAATCTTAACTTAACAAGGGTCCATGATCATGAGGAGGAGAAATCAACTTACTTCGAGGAGGTGGAATCATCTTTTCCAATCCTACAATTACTAGATGAAATTGAGGCAAAGATCAATAAGATGAAGGACTAGGTACATGAAAGATGTGGAGAATATGCCAACATTATTAGAGGAAAAACTATGCCAAATTGAGAAATAGGACAGGACACCATGGGACAATTGAAACAAAGGGTAGAAGAGAATAAGAATAAGAACTCAACTGCCAATCATACGTATCAATGTAATATTTGCTTGTACGATCACCCCAAGTATCAATATCCAATCTTGTCACATTTACATGAGAATTGGAGAGGAATGTTACATCCAGAGTTCGTACAAACATACTATGTCCAACCACAGTGGCAAAAACCTCAGTCATGGGGGAGGCCACTACCAACTGGACCATACCCTTTGTATGTCCCAGCACCAAATTCTTATTATGTTCAACACCTTGTTTCTCCAACAAGATCAGCATCCTCTACCTCACCTCATCATTATCATTCTCCCAAGTACTATCCACCCATGTCCTCTCCAAAAAGATCACCACCTCATGTGCCTTACACTTCTCCTCAACCTCAATACTCTTGTACTTCACCCCCTTCTACATCACCGCCAGCTATGCCAGAAGATTTTGCACCACAGCACCAACCTACAAACGTTACTTGTGCTGCTACTGTTAACAGTAGTGGAGGTCCTTCACAACGTTGAACGCATCCCTTCTTTAGACGTGACTGTCGAAAGAGACACCACAATTCAGAAACCACTGCATCAGCCAACTCAACACAAATCCAACACTGTGGTGCATCTTCCTCTTCGAACCCAATGCCTCATGTTACCTTATTAAGGCCACCACTCAATACTCCAACAACCATGGGGCCCAATGAATATTGCCACCTGGGGAGACATGTTGATCCTTGCATACCATCTTACAATCGCAAGTACTATAGTGGGTCAACTCCTTATAAATTAACCACATCTTATAACTTGCCCCACTATGTCAACTCTAATCAAGTGTGTGAACCCCAATGGGGTAAGTATGACCAAGTCCCAATATTTCCAACATGCAAGGATCCCCACCTTCCATTTATTAGTTCTCGTCATGCTCAATCATTTAGTTATGGGGGGTATCCTCCATTCTAACAACACAGAATTAATAAATGTTTTTCTATTTCTTTAATTTTTCAACTTTTTGTTTTCCAGTTTTTCACCCTTTTAATTTATTGGTTTTATCTTTTTGTCTTTTTATCTTTTTA
>MNCI01023136.1:35317-52621 GCA_015680685.1 Gnetum montanum | reverse complement strand
AGCACTCAAGAGCTCTTACAAGTTTCCATACTTGCACTCTCTTGAATATAAGCATGAAAGAATTGTAGCCTTGAGTGACCCAACTTGCAGATTTAAGGTTATAACATTGAAGGAAGGTTCAATAGCATGAGAAGTGGCTTAGCACTCGAGTCATGGAGCAAATCACATTGGCTTCAATGGGCTTTCAACTCTTGCATAAGTGAATCCACTTCTTTGCTTATCCAGGCATCATGTGCACATATTTCTCAAACTTATTCTTTATTCTTTCTTAATAAAGTTTTAAGTTTTGAGTTTTGTGTTCAAAAAATAAATTTATCATCTATTCATTATTTTAGATTTTTTATTAGTTTTACATTCTTTTTCATTGTATTCCCATGTTTTGTATCATCTCTAGTTGATCTTTCAAATTATCCAAGGCATCTCAAATTCCATTTTTTTCTATGGAGGCCATGGGGATTTAGGGTTGGGGAACTACTACACTGAGGAAACTTAGTTTTTTCAGAAATCAAGGTTTTAGGTCACAACAGTTTTTCTTGGCTCTAGAAGGAAGGATTTAGGCTAAATTTTGTAACCAAATATGTTCTTTTCATAATTATTTGCAAGCTTTTACTTGATTTTTGCAGCCAAAACATTTGAAGAATTAATGTTGGTCTTTCCCCCCAATGACCAAAATTGTAGAATGGAAGTTGCAGGTTGTTGGTTTTGGATTTTCATAGCATTTTCTATGAATTTTATAGCCCAAAGCCAATGTTGATATCTTTTCCCCCCTATTGGTTTTACTACCAAAAATTTATTTTCTAGTTTTTATAGTGAATGGTTCAACTCTTCCATGAGGTGACTCTGCCCACCCCTACTTTTCTAAGTTAAGAAAATTGGTAGTTGTCTAAAATTAGTTCTAGTGGAAAAAACTGCCATGTTTTGATTTTGGGTTTAAACCTTTTCCCCTTTGTCAATGCTAAGGTGGGAGGTGTGAGATTCCCATCATCTCATCTCCCCTTCTTTCCTTCCCTTTTTCCATACTTAGCATGGAAGTAGTTGGGAGGTCAACATTGATAAGGTTTGAAACCAATTTAATAACCAAATATGCTTTTATTGCTAGCTAAGAGACATTTTCTAATTTTTTGAAGCCAAAACTCTGAAGGAGTTTAACATTACCTTTACCCACCCTTCCTGCCCAATAGTTGAAACCTTAGCGTGGAAGCTATAGGTGGTTTGGGTGCTAGAATTTCATAACATCTACTATGAATTCCTAAAGCAAAGCCAACATGGAATCCTTGATAAACATTTATTTTTTTTCCATATTTTTTGCCACTAAACTAACATTGGTTTCCATAACAACCATGTGTACTTTTTCCACCTTTTTGGTGAAACTTGGTAGCCTACCAAAACCATCTTTGGAAACTACCAAGTTTTTTTTTTCATATTCAAACTTTTTCCCTACTCTCTTGAACATTGAAATAAGAAGGTGTGAGATTTCCATTATCTCACTCTCTTCTTTCTCCTTCTGCCATACCTAGCATAGATGAAATTGGGAGGTCAACTTGGGTGAGGATTGAAACCAACATTGCTAACATTTCATTCCTGGTAAAGGGGTAAATCCCCCTTATTCCCCACTTACTAATTATAGTAAATACACTATTTTTTTGCATTTTCATTTCCTTTAAGAGTTTTTGAATTTCATTCACTAGATTTACTCCCATTTTACCATTTATAGCCTATTCTTAAGAAATCCCCAGCCCTATAGCCATGCCTTTTTGAAAGTCCACCAAATTTCCCTTTACCTTCACTAGCGAAGATCATAACCAACAAGTCATGAGAGTGTATGATCCCAAAGACCCTACTGTCATTGAGTGTAGGTGATATTTAAGAGTTAGAGGGAAGAGTCCCAATTTTGTAGCCATAAATGAAGATAATTATAACTTCATTTGTGCTAAAATATAGGTAGGCATGCTAATTCCACAAGTTGAAGCTGAGGCCAAAAGGGAGTTTGAGCTTGTACACAAGGATGGAAAAGAGTACATCCCTTTCCCATATGAGGAAATTCCTCTTAATGATGTCTATTCTAGTTTCCTAGTCCAATTTATTGTCATATGAGAGGAAGATGAGAAGCATACATTTGGGAAATAACAAGAAGAGGAGGATGAATCAAAGGTATAATTTGAGCTTGAAAACATTATTAGAGAACTATTCTAATAGGCATCCCCCAATGTCATAGAACCTTCGCCTAATGCTTTTGTTTTCTCCATGGACATAGTTCCACCATCTTCCAATCCTCCATACCCTACTACAGTAGATCCCATGCCAGTTGTAGTGACACATCACACATAGTCAATTCCACAAACAATAACTATAATACATCAATTCCATTTATAACACACTCTTGATATGTAAAATCATCAATGGTGGCTTTTACCACTTTGAATCCATTAACTACTCACATGGGATCCATCATGGAACCCTAAGTAACATAGCGGTCACACACCACATTTGTCTGATTTGTGCCTCAAGTACCAACACAAACATCTTTTTCTTTGTTTGGCCCACTAGCCACAACCATAGTGCAACCTTTTTCTTTTGTCATGCAAACCATAATGAGGTCACAAGCCTCATAATAGGTGCCACAACCTTATGCACAAACCTCACAAACTATGGGGCCACCGTAATGCTTGGATTAAGCCTTCTAAATGATCCAAGTCCTAACAGAGTTGTTAAGAAGGCTTAAAGCCTCTACCACACAAACCATCAAGATTATGCACATCAACTAGGATGATCCCATAAGTCCTATAGTCCCACCCTTGACACATCCTCCTAGTGTCCCCATTTTGTAATTTAACAAATATAATAAAGAAGGTAACCCTAATGCTCACCTTATTACCTTTCTATCTGAATGTTTACTCTTACAACCATGGCCTCATACCATCATGAAGATTTATCTTATGTCTTTGACTAGGAAATCACTTGATTGGTATCATGCATTGCCCAAAGGGTCCATATCCTCTTTGGAGGACTTAGTAGTCTATTTTGTCAACCGCTTAAAGTATAACTTGAAGCTTGACACAATGCTTGATCAACTCACAAAGGTTAATCAAGGATCCTTAGAACCCATACAAAAATTCATTTAGTGGTGGAATGGACTACTAAATTAAATACCAAAGCCGATAGCTAAAGCCCACTTTTTAGCCATATTCAAGGAAGTAGTTAATGACTTCATCAAGTCTAAACTCTACTATCTTGATCCATGATCTCTTAGCCAAGAATTCTTGCAAACTAAAAATATAGAGAATGTCATAGAGGCCAGCCATGATTTGACCTATATATCATATAAAAATTAACATCCTTTAAGAGATAAAGAAAAGAATAAACCAAAAAAAACTACCGTAACAACTATAACCAAGGAAACAAAGACCACGAATTAAGGGCCAAAGGTCAACCCAGGCAAGGCCTCCACCAATGACTACAATAACCAATCATCACCTTCTAAGACCACTACATTGACAAAATATAGACCTAACTTCAAAAGGTATGATAGGTATGAATACACTACATTTCCATTAAAACCATCTGAGTTGCTAGACCAACTATTAAGAAGTGTGCACATGCAACACAAATAGATGACCAAATCCAGTTAAAAGAGACACAAGTGACTATGTGAAATAGCCAAAGATCCCATTCAAGTAATGAAATATGATCTCCAATTTCCTAGATAATTAATTCTAGACTGCTTCTACCATTATCATTAACTTCCTAGTCATGATACATACTTCTACCTTACACAAAGGATGATAGATAAGGGAGATCTAGTCTTAAATGCTTCTATTCTAGTTCAGTTACAAAACTAGTCTATGTAGGTCTACAAAGAATCATTGAATGCTAATGATAGCCCCTATGTTATTTTAGCATTCAACATTGATGACAATTAAAGACCTATAAGAGAACCATTTGTGATTCAAGTACCCCTCTAAAACAAAAGGGCTTCTTTGGCTTCCCATAGCTCAAGATCCACTTCATTGTGAGAGTACCATCACAAATGCCTCTAAGGAAACATTTTTTCATCAAGGTATTCCAACCCAATACAACCTAAATAGCTGTAGCCCAACCAACTACACAACGATCTCCTATGGTGGCCAATGCTACTACATCTTCCTTATAGACAATGGTTAACAATCAAAAATCTTTAGCCAAACAAAGGAAGAAGCATAAGAAAAATCTTGATAACAAGGAAGATAAGTAGATGAAGGTACAAAATAAAGTGAGCCCATTAAATCCCACTCCTATTTTGGCTAAACCCATGACCTCCTCTACCCCAACCTCTTCAATCAAGAAGCCAAACAAGGACATCAAAGGCCATAACCAAAACAACAAGGAAGAGCCACAATAGCCAAAGCCTAAAGGTGAAGTGCACATTTTAGAATGCATGGAGTAAGTAAAGAACAATTGGGGTAACAAGCCCATGACCAATGACAAAACCTTCCTTAGTAAAATGGACCAAGTCAGGTAATTGTTCAAGTAGAAAAAGATAACCCTAAGCTTGTATGACCTGATCATGGCTTCCACCAGAAATCATGATGTGATAGTTAAAATTTTAACCTCCATACTCATTAGTGAGGATATTCCTACTAACGAGAAAGCCATTCATGCAGTGATGATCCCTTGTTTACCTAAGGAGGATAAGTCAAAATTATTAACAATTCACAATAGTGAAATTACAGTTAATCCCTAGAATTGAAAAGTAACTATAGTTCCTTTATTCATAACCATATACATAGGACAATTTAAAATACATCAAGTGCATGTTGATTATGTAGCTGCAACTAATTTCATCCCATGCATCATTGTTGAACACTTGGGCTTAGCTAAGAAAGCACAACCTACAACTATCATAGGTCTTAAGTTCTTCAATGAGTCAAGAGTTTCTGTCAAGGGGTCTATCTCCTCATATTTTGTAGCTAGAGAATAATTCCCTATAGCTACTAACTTCTTAGTGGTGGAAGAGATACTAGGATTCAACCTAATCTTGGGGAGACCTTGGTTAGCTCAATTATGAGCTATGTCATTGTCCATCCATCAAGAAATTCATCCTTCTTATGAGGGAGGTGAAATTATCATTCATGGTGATAATGTAGTTCCCCTAGCTATCAATAGTGTAGACATAGAATAGGAGTCCAAAGTGGATCTTCAAGAAGAAGCTCCTAGCCATGAAGATCAAAAATCCAAGACAACCAATGATGACAATTATAGGTAATGTGATACATTCTGGGATGAACTCCCTTTTAGCATTGTAAGTAAAGAAGATATTGAATACAAGCTTGTGTAGGGTAGGACTTACTCACTCCCTAATCTTGCAAAGGTTAGGAAGAATCTACACAAGTGAAGTTCACCTTAACCTTCACATGCCCCTATGACCAAATTCATAGATAGCCAAATAACCTTATTTTTTTGTGTTTTATTATATCTTTGTTATTTTATGCACATAGTCTATGCATGTAGCCTAAGTTTATTTGCATTATTATCTATTTGCTACAACCTTGCTTTATTTTTACTTATGTTTTAAACATTGAAAAAGAGTCTCTTTCATACATGGTTTGTTATGACCTTAAACTGGCACATGATCCACTATGACCTTAAATTGGGACTCCATCTAATAAGACATTAAACTAGTACTATGGCCTACCATGGCCATAAACTAGCAACGTGGCCACGATCACATAATATAACTTGTACCCATGATGACCTAAAACTAGCAAACATCTTGTCTATTATGACATTTCTTATTATTGATTAGCCATTAAATGTTATAACCAAAAACATCAATATAGCCATTTTCAAAATTTACAACGTTTACTACTATAGATGCATATAGCAAAAATAAAACCAAAATTTAAATTTAAAGTTAAAATTTCTATAACATACATAGCATAACCACACTAGGGAAAAATGTCAAAAAATAACAACCATCCATAACATAGTCTTGGATTACCATAACCATCAACATAAAAACAAGAACAAATAGTCAACAAGCTAAAATAAAGGAGGTTGCTAAGTGGCATCTTAAGAAGGAAGTGGTGGGCCATTCCCACCCTCATTATTGGAGCTACCAATGTCTCTTGAGGCCTAAAATGAAACAACATATAGCTAGTTAGTAACCCATAACTAAAATCATGATTTAAAACAAAGACTAAAACATAAAATATATTAAAACTATGGAGACTCTAGCTCCATTACTTTTGGGGATAGATGGGAAAGGCATTCCTTTAAATGATGGATGTTCTAGTCCTCATTCATGTTGACCTAGTCAACATCCCCAAGATCAATGTTAGAAAGAATATCAATCCTATCTATAAGAGTCCAAGTAGGAGGCTCATGAGTAATAGTAGCTATTGCAATATCACTTGCAATAGTGGCAACATGAAGAGTATGGGATTTTTCCACCTTTAGAGTACTTTGAAAAAGTTAATAAGCATTTTCTACTTGAATCCCCTAAATGAACAACTTCCTCTTTTTCTGTTCAATCAACTCTTCCTGAAGCCACTTTAGGTAAGCCCCATGATTAACCTTACACTGATGGTTGTGGACCTTTTGTGTCTCATCTCACTCCAGAACCAAAGCATAGTGATCTTAACCTTTTGAGAGATGAGATCCATCTATATACATTGTTCCACCATCTTCCGTAGAATTGCCACTTTATCCTGAATGACATGCGAGTAGTGGACCCATGTGATCTCCTTAGTTTGTAACTCCCTTGCATTAGCCACTTGGGCTTTCACAAAGGTCTTATAGTATTAGAGATCTCTAATAGTATCCTCTTGCCTCTATGTATTTTCCCTCAAGGCCATAACTTGCTCCCATAGGGATTCATTAGACCTCTCTAACTCTCATGAAGCTTTTGTGCATGACATTGCTAAATTAATGGTAGTCTCATATATCTTCATGGGTATACTAGACATATTAGAGGGAAGTCTAGGTAAGGAGTTTACCACCATGTCTTTGTTAGGGTCCCACTCCATGGATGGTACAAAAACATAAAATGCAATCATAAAAAAAAACCATAAATGGCCATAATGCAAGTAAAGCCCACGATTGAAGCACATAAAACAAAATATTTACCTATCTTAGATGAAACATAATGTAATTGATCAATGATGTCCTTAGCCATCCCTCATAAGAAATCCACTTTGTTTCAAGTCTCTACCCATGGTTTTACATGAAACTTAGAATGGGAACTTGCATTTGTGGCTCAAGAACTACTATAAGCATAAAAATCATCGAAAGGTTAGGATGGCAGCCAAAGATAGCGAATAAGATATAAAAAAAGTAGTAAGGCATAGGCATACCTGCCTTCTCCTCCTCCTCCTTTGGGATAATGATGGAAGAGGCACCTAGGACTCACAAATAAAGGAATCTAAATCATCTATATTTGCATCGGCAAGTCCTTCAAGCATAGGCTTCTTTTGGAGTTCTTCAAGCCTTTGTTCTACCTCTGTAGCAGCTTGGGCTACTCTAGCCTAATGCTTATCTACAATCATAGCACATAAAAAATTGATTAACACATGAAACCATAAAATAGTCATAAACTTTAGAACATGAAATAGTCAAATTTAAATATAGCATACTTGCAATTGCCTACTATGATGACTTAAGCTTTTTTGGTGTAGGTTGATTTGATGCTAGGGGTGCCTTCTCCATGGGCCTCTTATGTTTCTCTCTAGCTACCCCTTCAGCCTCCATGCAACATTGTTTGGCATCCTAGACACCATCAGGAAATGAGAGGGGCTCATCATCATCAATACTATTAGGAGACTCATACTGCCTAACATCAAGATTCCTAGTGGTAATGCATAATGTTTTATCCATCCCCTTTGGTGGGTTCTAGGCCTACATTGTTGGATAAATATGCTTTATCCAAGGCCTAGAAAATTGGCTTGGGTCTTTGGAAATCCATCGTCCATTCCTATACACCACTAGAAACTTCACAAATCTCTTTAGATAACTTGCAAAAAAAGCAAAGTGCATATGGATTTTCATAAAGGTTTCAACACAGAGTCTAAGGATCTCATCTCAAAGCCTAGTAGCCAAAGCAGTCACCCAATGAAATTTGACGCACTCCATTAAGACCTTCTTAAAGGTCCACCCCTATGCTAGGTTGATTGCCTTATTTTGTGATAGCAATTTTGGAAATGGACAGGACCTAAACAAAGGATATGATTCCTTTGCATTAGGAGTTGTGAAGCTATCCATCGAAATTCTAGTGTGGCCCATGTTGGCACCAAGCCACTCTAGAACTTCTTTGCAATGGCTTGATTCCCTTACTGTCCTAATGGAAACCTTTGCCCCATTAGCAAGGATACCAAAAAAATTGAAAAAGAGACCAACACCTACATCTATGTTCATATTAACACCTTGGATGATGGTGGTAAAATGATCAATGTCCTCATTAATGGAGTCAATTACATGTAGCATCTTCATAGCAAGAATGGATGGAATAGGCGCCATAAATACATTGAGCAAACCTACACATTGGATGTTTTCTTGAACTTATCTAGACACCTATCCCTTTGGTCACTCCTACGCCAATGTCACATCACCAAGCTTTAGGATGAGTGTATCCTCATAACATGAACATGAAAGTGATATAGTAACATCAACCAAGGTCGAAGATCCTACAAAGCAAGAACCAAAGGTTAGCATCAATATGAGTAGTTTCAAAAAACCAAGAAAAGTAATGAAACACTTAGATCCATAACATAATAAAAGCTATATGTTCACCTTTACTTTTGTTCAGTGGCTAATTTGTACTATTATCCAATCATCCTTACACTTTTTGTATATAAGGTTAAAACTAGTGGCATATTCATTAAAGTTACCTTGTAACTATTGAGACACCAACACATTTTGAGCTTCTGGGTCTCAACTACAAATTTGGCCGAGTGTCAAAACTTCACAATTTTTCTATGTGTTGAGACTACACTCCCACTACTGGGACTACACTCTAGAGCATAGTCAACGTAGTTGGTGTTGAGTCCAGATTTGCAGAATTTCTTCTAAGTGTCAATATTAGTTGTAGATTTTTCTAAGTTTCCTGACTATGCTCCCACTAGTGGGGCTATGCTCTAGAGTGTAGCTAGCATTTTCAGCCTTGTAATGAATATTTTTGCAAAGTTTCCAAAGTGTCAAGACAGAGGCTACTAAGCATATATGGGATGAAAGAAGCTATTTGATGGATGTTCTAACTTCTGGGGCTACACTCCCTTCTATGCTCCATAGCGTAGCTAGCATAGCTTTCATGAGGGCATCATTTTCAACAAATTTTCCTAAGTGTTAGGGCTACACTATCAATGTAGGGGCTATGCTCTAGAGCATAGCCAACATTGGAACACACTTTGCAGAATTTTCCTAACTCCTTGGGCTATGCTCTAGAGCATAGCTAGCATAGCCATGTAGAACTGCCTCTAGAAGCCTCTAGAACTTAGCCCTAGTTAGTATCTCAGCTCCAAAATCTCCTCGACAAGTAGGATTAGCAAGTTTTGTCTATTTTTCATCCCCCCCCCCCCATTTTCTCCCAAATTATACCTATGCTTGACACCACTTGAGAGTGGGTAGCATAGTCTCAAAGCATAGTGTCCAAGCATGCACTATTTGGCATTGTTTGTAGGTACTTTGTTGTCTATTTGACATTCATAATGATAGTTTTGCAATGTAGTCACAATTTGGTAGTCTCATAGGGTCTATTGGAGCACACTAGCAAAACACCATCTCACTTTAGTGGGAGCATAGTTAGGGGTTAGCATAGTACTAACTACTCTTATGCCACATGGCACCCAATCCACGATTGAAGCATTTGACTAGCAAAATTGCATCTTAAGCACCCTAGCACCTGAGTGTGCTTGGCATTTTGACAAAATTTGGAATACCATGGCACCATTGTACATTGTCTAGCACACTATAGCCCATCATAGCTTGCAAGATACCCTGATAGCTAACTTAGCAAGCTCAGACTCCACAGTGGACATTAGTCTTTTGTAGCCAAACATAGACTATGATTATTCTTGCCTACTACACTTGTTGTACATCACATACCTCCTAAACATTCCTTTGCAATTGACTATGGTTTTTCCATTTGGGACAGTGCTACTTCCTCACTGACATTTTGTGCATGTTTTTACATATTTATCTAGCATTTTAGCATTCTACATGCATTTTTGTTGTTTTTCATGCATTCTCATGTTTACTCCTTCATTTTCACATCCAAAACCTCTAATACCCTCACGCTCATGGGCATCATAAACATCAAAAAACACCATGCAAACCCCATAACATCTCATTTTTTCATAACACCTGTAAGTCCTCATTCGATTGGTAAGTCCTAATTCGATTGGTAAGACCATTCTGGGTAACCCCAATAGGTCCTTGTGTAGAAGCAAGGTCAAGATTTTGTGACTATGGACCTCTTGATGTCCCATTCTAGCCTTTGACATTTTTGGTCACTATAGTTTTCTGGCACTAGAAGGAGAGCCATCACCATTTCCTTCTTTGGCCCAATCCCTTGGTTACTGTCTTGCATGCTCTCTACATCATTGGTGTAAACTAGATCCCATCATCGATTCCCATGGAACCCTACCAAACAACATCAGTGCATACTTAGCCAAATCCTGGGTCTTTCATAGAGTGTAGCTAGCTCTAGCATAACGAGTGTAGTTAGCTCCAGCATGGTCCCAGAGTTAGTTATTTTTTAGTGCACATACACATAGTCATTTTTTGTGCATTCCAAAATTCGTTATCTTCTTGCATATTGACACTTAGCCATTTTTCTACATTTTAGCACTTAGCCATTTTTCTTCTTTTCTTTGCATAAGAAACATTTGGCACTTCTCCTTTGCATCATGAACCTTGAGTAGCCTTTAACCTCCACTTTGAGTGTAGTTGTCATCTAGCCCACTCATCAGGAAGTCTTGGTTGACCTTCCTTTGTTTGGGGGCCATCTCCTAGCCTAGAGGCAATCACTCTAATAGTGCAACTTTCCTCCTAAGGTCATGGTGCTCAACGATGAATAATATAACTTTGTTTGTGTAAAGCTCTAGATTGGTTTGCCTTTGGACTATCAAGAAATGGATGCTAAACATAGTTATGAAATTTTCCATCACAATGGAATGGAATGGTTCCCTTTTGATTTTGAGTTTATGCCACTCACAAAAGACTATCAATGGATGCTAGAAAACCTCATCCATAACATGAGTGGTGATAGAGAGATGGACTACAAAGAGCCTCTTCAATAGGACAAATGTGGGGCTCAATGTAAGCATAAAAACTCGCTCTATGCCTCATTCCAGTAGATAGCCTCTACTTTTGCTACATTGATGTCTTGTAGCCTTGTGTTGCTACCTAGGTCAACATCTGTGATGGAAACACACAAGACGTAGTAGATGCATCAAGATGATGCTCTGCCCTTTAACTTCCCCTTTAGCCTACCCTTCGTCATCCTGTCATATCCTATTTAGCCCATGCAGCTTGTGCAAATTGCATAGCATATCCAACCTTTTGTACCTCTAATTGTTGTGCCTATGTAAGCATATGTGCATACTACATACGTCTCTCAACCACACATGGCTTAGGCATCGTTCGTTCTACCACCTATCATTTCGTAGTAGCATATGGCTTAGAAGACATTTGTCCCACCACCTATCATGCCTCCACCCTTTGTAATGTCCCAACCCACAAATATGTGGTGGGGGCTGGGCTATGGCATAGCACATACTGCAAGCATCACACATGGTCATATAAGTTGAAGCCAGGTTGTGGGCCATCCAAACAACACAATGGATTGCACAATCAGTGCAGCTTCCTACAACTACACCCAACTTGGATCAAGCATTCCAAGTGATTCAAAGCCTCATTAAATAGGTTAATTAGCTCAAGGCCACCTCCTCTGAAATTGTCCATGTGATGGATTTCTACTAGGATGATCTAATTAGTCCTATAGTCCCACCACTTGTGCTACCCATTGGGGTCGCTCTACCCCAATTCATCAAATACAACAGTGAAGGGAACACCAATTCCCATCTAGTTACCTTCTGATTAGAATGCCTCCTATTGTAGGCATGGCCAAATTCCATCATCCATGTCTTTGCCATGTCCCTAAATGGAAAGGTGCTAGATTTGTACTACATGCTCCCTAGGGCTTCCATTGGAGGAATTTCTCACACAATTCATGACTTGCTTCAAGTACATCCTAACTATTAAGGTGACCCTGGACCAACAAATGCAAGTGAAGTAGGGCCACTTAGATCCCATGCAAAAATTCATTCAGTGATGGAGCGCATCGCTTGACAAGATCCATGAGCCATCATGGAAACACACTTGTTGGCCATCTTCAAAGGTGCAGTGAACAACTTTATCAAGTAAAAGTTATACTACCTTGCTTCGTAGTCCTTGAACCAAGAATTTTCTCAAACTAAGAGCATTCAAGATGGGATAGAGGCTAGCAATGATCCAACCTACATGGCCTACAAAAAATTGAATGCAAAGAAGGAGAAGGACAAGGACAAAGGCAAGTATGCAACTATAATTGTTGTAGTGGTGGCCAATGAGGCTAACCTAGGCAATGCCAAACCAATGGATAAGCCTCCAAAGGCACCGACTAACAACAAGATGGCTAGCTCTAGCACTACAGTGACCAACTAGCTTGCATTGTTGGTGGCCATGGCACCAACTACCACAAGGACTAACTTCAAGTGCAAGGATTCCTCAAAGTACACATTGTTACCTATCAAGTAGTTAGAGCTCTTGGACTAGCTACTTAATGTAAGGTGCATCCAATATAAGAAAATGTCCAAGGACAATTACAAGTGGCATGATCGATATTGTAATCTCCTCAAGAATCCTTCGGCCATACTACCAAATGAGCCTATGCTCGCTAAGAATTTCAGATTGGACTAGTTCTGCCAATACCACCAATTGCAAGGTCATGACCTAGGCTTTTGCATGGCATTGAAGGATGACATTCAACGCATGATTGATAAGTTTGAGTTAGTCCTAGACACCACTAACCCAGTGCATCCCCAAAACTAGTTAATGGAGGCTTACATGGATCTGCTCAATGCAAGAAATGTAGGGTACATCATCAATGCTATTAGCATTGATAATAACTTAGAATCAGTGTGGGAACCATTCATGGTTTATGTGCCCTCTAGCAACATTGAAGCCTCCTCATCTTCAAATCTTTCAAGGACCTCCTTTGTTATCAGAGCACCACCTTGAGCATCCATAATACCCTTTGTGGTTAGGGCCTTGCAACACATCGCAGTAGTAATACCTTAATCATCCCTCATTGTAAGAGTGCCATAATGTGTGAACTCCTTGCCTATTGGGAGTTTGATGGTGGGCAATGCATCAATCCTTATTTGCCCCAAACTCTATCCTACAACCAATGCTAACAAGCAAATGAAATGGCAAACCAAGAGGCCTAACAAGCATCTCGTCGATCGAATGCTTAGGAAACACTAGGAGAAAATGGAATAAGGTCCACCTAAGCTTATTCCTTTGTCTTTCATCCTAATGTCCCAACCAATAGAAGAGGTCATCACAACAAGTAGTCAACCATGAAGCATCAAGGTTCCAAGAAAACGAAGCCATCAACAATGGAGTATTAAGGCTCTAAAGCAAACTAGGAAAATAAGGCTCAAATCCCCTCGCTGATGGATATGGTGAGGGCCAAAACTAACAACAAAGTAATAGATAGAAGAAAGGGCTTCCTTGACACATTGTACAAAGTTAAGTTGGATTTAGAATAGAAAAACACAACTCTAAGATTTTATGACCTTATAATAACTTCCTCTACCCATCATGAAGTGTTACTATTTATGTTAACTTCCATTTCTGTTGCAGAGAACATTTTAATGAATGAATGATCCATTCCTACTATGTTGTTATGTCCTCCCCCAAAAGAATTGAGTTGAATGCCTTTGGCATTTTGTGATGAGGCAATCAAGGTGGACCTTGAGAAGGGTCAAGTCATTACTGCATTGATGTTCATTACCATCCGCATGGGACAATGCAAAATCCACAAGGTGCATGTCGATGATGGGGTGGTAACCAATGTCATCCCATACATTGTCATCGACAAACTTGGTCTTATCGATCAAATTCAACCAAAAAAGATAACGTGCTTAAAATCCTTCAATAGGTTGCATGTTATTGTAAGGGTGACTATCATGATAGACTCTATGGTAGGGGAGTAATTTCCCACCACCATGGAATTTATAGTCATTGAGGAGATGTCAAGCTTCAACCTAATCTTAGGAAGGCCCTGGTTAGCCCAACTATGGGTTGTCTCCTCACCAATCCATAAAGAAATCCACCTTCCATACGAAGGTGAAGAGGTTATCATACATGGTGACAATGCAACCTGTTTGATCATTATCAACATTGACACTGAATAAGGATCAGAGGTGGAGTTCCATAATAACATGTCTCTTGTAAAAGATAAAGGTGAAAACTATGGAGAGGACCAACCTAGAGAGCCAATGAAAACCCCTGACCATTTAGAAGATACTTTGTGGGAAAAGCTACCCTTTGACATAGCTAATGAAGGTTAGGGCAAGTACCATATCACAACCTCCAGGCCCTATGCACCACCTAACCCACAGCAAATTAGGAAGCAACTACATGACTAAGGAGTCATTTTGTGCAACAGGAATCAGGTCTTTACCTACCCCACTTCTACACACTTTGCATTTTTGCTTTTCTAAACCTAGCCTAATTTGCATTTTTTCATTTTTTGTCATTTCATGCATTCATTTCTTCTATTTGTACATTTTCACTAAGTTTACATTTTCACTTCTTACATTTTAGTCATTAGTTTACATGCAAAAAATAAAAAATCATAAAAATTAAAAATTCAAAAAAATGCCATGGCCCACCATGGCCTCAAATTGGCAACTTGTGGGCTGAAAAGGCCTTAAACTATTGCATGGCCTACCATGGACTAAAATTGACATTCTTTTCCTCTCTTATCACATGGCCCATAATGGCCTAAAACTACTAATGTGACCCACCATGACCTTAAACTAACACCACATTTCTTGTTAGCGCATGGCCTAAAATGGTCTTAAACTATCACTGGGGCCTGGAATGGCCTAAAACTATCAAATTGTTGTCTACATATGTGGCTTGAAACGATCTAAAACTAGTGATCGTTTCACATCAACTCACTACCACATTACTAAACACATAGAAATAGACTCCATACAAAACAAATCCATTATATCTCATAAAAAAATAATGTTACATGCCATGATCATCCATAGTACAACATGCAATAATACACAAAATACAAAAATGCTAGATGGCAGGGCTAAATCAGGGTCTACCTAACTCGTGGCACTAGGTGGAGGTGGAGGTTCCTCTTCTTCTATCATGCCATAAGGGCCTGAAGTATCATCTAGTGCCTATCAACAATAACAACAATAACAAAAATCTGTAAGTGAATAGTGAAATATGAAATCTAAGATAAAACATGAAAATAACATAAAAAACTAGCCTAAGAGGGCCCATCATTGACCATGTCTGGTGGTAAGCTATCAAGGCCCTCCTCCAAGCATCAGAGGATCTCCACCTTTAATAGCCACATCTAGTTTTCATGGTGGAAGTTAACATCCATAAGGGTCTTGCTATCATCCATTGTGGTCGATGCAGGTGGCTGCATAGAAAAGGTGGTGATGGACATTTCCCCTAAGGGCACTACAATCTCCCGCTCAAGAGTGCCACTAAACACTGCGTGCTAAGAAAATAGCTCAAAGGCCTAACTCCCATCAATCACCTTAAGGCGATGAGCTTTGATGGACTCTCCTTTGAGCTACTAAAAATATGCCTCTCACTCATGCCCCTTTCACTTAGTGGCATTTATGGTCCTTTTCTGTATGCCCCCACTTGCACACGTTGATGTTGAAGCTCTTCCACTCTTGACTCTTCTAGGTGAGCAGTTCTATTTGAAACCTTTACTCAGTAATCTCCTAGGTGGTGTCATTCTTGGCCCATATTACCAAATAGTACTTGGCATAATCAATCTCTATGATCTGCTAGGTACTGTACCCTCATTCTTGAGCTAACAAGAAATCAGAATGGGACTTGAGGTCCTCGTTCTTTGTAGATAGGCTGGCTACTATCTCCTAGAGTTCATGCATGCATTTCCACAGGTGCTCATTCAAGTGCTTGCAATTCTATAATTATTTTACATAGGAAAGTGTGCATTAGCTAGTTACCTTATACGCATGGTGAGGCACTTGCTCCACCTCAAGGGCTAAGGGGGGTACTTGCGTATGACATCCACCTTAGCTACTCAATTTGGATTCTAACGAAGATTAGAACCTATTGGCATACAACAATTGAACGAACATTATCCATAGACTAAGCATGAAATCCATAAAATGCTTTAAGAAAAACATTATACATACCAAGTTTAGGATCTAACTACTATATTAAATCCAACATGTCCTCTACAATACCTTCCATGAAGACAAATTTATTTGGTATTTCTACCCATAGCTTCATGTAGTGGGTAGGTGCTGGCCGTGGATCGCTAGTAGGAATTTATGAGGTTGCAACCTAGAAAAGCAATAAGTGACAACTAAATAGCTAAAGACATAAGAGTAAAGAGCAAAATGTAGATGGAAACTTAAAGTATTTACCAAGCAAGCCCTCAAGTGTCAACATTGGTGGATCTCCCAACTACACACCATTGAAGAGGTTGGTGAAGTTATCCTTAGGGTGGAACAACCCCTCTACATCAAATTGTTGGAAGGTCCCTGAGGCCTTGGGTAGATCCTCTCCATGTGCTTCCTCCTCTTCTTCAACTTGAGGAGGAGTTGTCTCTACTACTGCCATTATTGCTGCTACTGCGTCTTCAGTAGCCCTATTATCTAACTTAGAAATGTAGCATAGTAGCATTAACATAACATGACATGGAAATACATAAAAATTATAAATATGAAAAAACATAAAACAAATACATTTAAAATGTTCTTTGAACTACAAAAAATGAGTGAAAAGTGGGTATCTTGATAGGAACTTTCTTAGTGCCCACTTGTCCAATTGCAGGGGGAGTCTCCTTTGCTAGGTGTAGCCTCTTGCCTTTTTCCTTAGAAGGCCCTACTATTTTTTCAATATATTGGTTGGCCTTGCTTGCATCACCAACAATAGTTGGGGGGTGTACTTTCTTGCATTGTCATTAGAATAGTATGATTGTGACCTCCCTAGATGAGCCTTTGTTGTAACTATGTATGGCTCATCAATCCCCTTTGGGGGGGGGGGGGG
>MNCI01023136.1:6916-35287 GCA_015680685.1 Gnetum montanum | reverse complement strand
AAACAAGTGCTTAATCCATGGCTTGGAGAGCTACTCTCAATGTTGCACAATCTAGTGCCCACTATCTCTAATCACTAGAAACTCTACAATCCTTCGTAGGTATGTTGAAAAGAACATGAAGTTGATGGGAGATCTTGCTGGGAGGTTGTAATGATGTCTAGTGATCTTTGCCTATAGTCTAGTGGTAATGAAGGATGTCTAATTAAACCTTTTGCCCTCCTCCATTACCTCTTGCATCATCCATGCCTGTTCTATCTTGAGGACCTTTCCTTGGAAGAGAAGCTTTGAAAAGGCATGGGCCTGAAAAAGGGGGTAGAGCTCCTAAACCCTAGGCACAAGCACATCTCTGATCACAATGGCTTTGTGAGATTGAGTGGCTCCCAGCCACTCCTCAATCTCTCCTTTGTAATCCACCTCTCTACTAGCCTTATCAATGATTAACAAGCCTTCATATGGAAGGCCAAAGAGGTTAGCAAAAACAGCATCATTGAGGTCCAAAACTACCCTCACTCTATGCATGCGGGTGATGAAAGTGAGTCTCACTGCTAAAGGAGTCAATAATGAACACCATTTTGACCATTGGAATGCTTGGGCTAAGGTCTAAGAAAAGGTCCATTAAGCTAGGCCATGTGAGCCAACTGGTCAACCCCTCTAAGGCTTGATGGCGTACCATATTTCATAATGAGGATGGCCTTGTTGCAGCTAGTGTTGACCACCATCACCTCTCCTAAAGAAATGGTAGCTATAACATAGGTAAACACAACATTAGCATTATGTAAGGATGAATTAATGAGTGCATGAGAGTTAGCAACAAAGGTCAAGCCAATATAATAAACACTTACATAGAATGAATGATGTGCATGACGGAGGTGGTGGTGCAACAAGCTCCCCAAAGTTGGACTTACCGTTAGCCCATCCCTCATCCAACCAATCATAGGTCCTGCATCACTCTAATGCCTTTAGGTACTTATTGGGATAGTCCTCTAGGTCCTCTCCCACCAACTCAATGATGGCCTTACAAAAGTTCAGGGTATAGAAGAACATTTCTAGCATGATGCAAGTTAAAGAGAGAGCCCTTACCTCATCATGGAGTCCCTCATCATCAACTTTAAACCTGGCATTAGACATGAGCAATTAGTATTTAGCAAATCTAGAATGGCCAATAGCAAAAGAGCATAACTTAAAAACATAGGAGCACTTATCCTCTAGCATAGTATATAGTTCTAGGTGGGTTCTAGAATAATGTATGCATGTGCATGGAAACAAAAAGGATGTTGTTCTTATTATAACAAGAAAACTCTAGCATGTCCTAGACCCTAGCTAAGGGATGAGTGTCCTTGGAACCTTGCCTTAAACCACCTACTTGACCACCACTGATCATGGGCTCATTAGAAAAGAACCTTAGTTTGTCTCGGTTGGCCCTAGGCAACAACATCTCAATGATGGCACCTGTAGCCTCTGCTGCTAAGTGTGATCACATGATCACATTGAAGTGTTGTAGCAAGAAGGCTAGGAACTTAGTAGCTTAGGGCTAGACCAATATTGGTTGATGACCCAACATCATATTCAATGCAAGTGTGTTAGGCACAAGCTTCCTCATGTAGTAAAGAATTCTGACAAGCTCCATGATGACTAAGATAGGCTTTAGTAATACTTTGCAACTATAAGGCAACAAATGAACACAATGTTAGCAAACAATAGATGCATTTTGGCAAAAATATACTAGATTTAAACTTAGCAAAAATTAACATAACATAGAATAACTTAGAAAAAATAGCCTAAGGCCCCTTAGCCCTATGGGTATAGGATGTCAACATACACATTTAACATGCTTGGTACTCATTGGGGTAGAGCATGTTCGCATAAGCATAAGTATTTCATCTCACATGTATGCATGTTTCACATCCTTTTACTTTGCATATTTTAGTAGTCTAGCATTATTTTAGTTTGCAAGATTGACATCATTATAGTTTTTAGCATTGTTGATAGTTTTTACATTCAACAAAAGTTTTCAGATTTTTGCTAACTTTGGGTAGTTTAATCGAGAGTAGTCACAAGAAATTCTAACTTTTGGCTACCTTGGGAACATATTCTAGAAATGTGAAACATTTTCTAATAGTTGCCTATGCTCTCTAGGAGCATAGCCCTAAAATTGACAAGAAAATTTTAAAAAAATATCTAACTACTAGCTATGCTTCTAGGGAGTGTAGGCCCAAATTTTCACATACAAAAACTTAAATTTTGGACAAAAAACAAAAAAAAAAACTAACTAGTTGCAATGGTCGCACCCCCTACACCAACACCAACCACAGCTACGGCCCTAAGGCTGCACCGATAGAACCACCACATGCCATGCCATCTACCCTGCTTTTCACAAAGCAAAAAGAAAATGCACCCCTCACAGTGCCCTCTCCCTCAATCCTTTTGGCTTCATGTGGTTTCACATCTTTGCAATAGAGCACTAAGCCTCCACAACCCCCATGGCCAAACCCTCACCCCTACCTTGCATAGGCAAGGGAGGTAAATCAAATAAAATAAATAGAAAAAATTAAAAAAACAAAAACAACGGCTTACCTCACCCATACCCTTGTAGTGGCAACCCTAGGGTCAATACCAAGACCTTAACTCCACAACCCATATAGAGGACTTTTGCTTTCTCTAACCATGGGGACCACCATAATGTCCATGATTGCTAGAGCCCTCACTACCCTTTATCTTTTTTCCTTTTTCCTAGAGGCCACATTGGCCACTGGGATGACCATGATCACCATGAGATAGGCCCTTGCCCTAAAAAATCCACAAAAACAAAAATAAAGAAAAAGAGTAAAACCTTTCGAACATGTGTGCCCTCTCCCACAGTTGTGATGGATCCAATTGACCATGGTGGCAGTAACCCTTACGAAGGTAGGGTGCCACTCCCAAACCCTAAGCACTAATTCCTAAGTGGAAAGTCAAAGATATAGAATGCAAAAAATAAGGGAGTGAGCATAGTGGCATACCTAGTGGTTGACAATGCTCTCCTTTCTTCCACATGTTCCCATGGTAGGTGCTCTAGGAATCACCTTGCATCATCCAGGTTGGCTAGGTTGGGGTGCTAGTGTCTATTTCGGTGCAACATCTTTAGCAAACTATGCTCTTGCAACTACACTATGCTATGGAGGTTCATTTTCACTTTTGATAATGATAGTTTTACTAAGAGTGAAACAGACTTATATATCCTTAGGAACCACTTAAATTTTTACCTACCTAGTGTTATGCTCAATGGTGCCGAGTGTAGGCAGGGGTCAAACGTAGCCTCTAGAGTTAGAAATTTTTTTGATTTTTCTGGTAGTCTTTGGACTTAGATAAATTTTGAATTTTTCTACTTGCCTAATGAGCACCCTAGCTAATTTTTCCTTCCTAACACACCAAACCTCATTTCAATAATGAACTTTGGTATCCTACCATTCACTACAATGTTAAATTGGCACATAACCATTCACTATGATGTTAAACTGGCATCTTTTGATATACTAAGATCCTAAACTAGTGCTTCCTAGTCTACCATGACTTTAAACTACCATTTAACAATTTACTATGACCTTAAACTAGCAATATCATGGCCTGCCAACGCCCAAAACTAGCTCATGCATCACTTACCCATCAACCACATTTGCACACTTAGGGAGGTTTTTATTGCATTGTTTTCTTTAACTATGCATATTGCTCTCCTTAGGATAGGTGCATCCTAACATTTTTCTGGTTGTTTTTGTAGGATTCATAACATGTCTACATATGAGCATCTTTATTCACCTCTGGTCGTCATTGAGCCACATGGTGATCTCATGCGATACCTTGATCCACAATGCCTAGACCTTAAGCCGTAGCCTATTATGAATGCATAACATCTATAGACGCACTCCTAGATTGGCAAAACCATCTAGTTAGGGCTCTAGATCAAGGGGTAGATGATGTCATTGAGGATCTCCTTATTGAAGTCCTTGTAACAACATCTAGCAGCAAGGTAAAAACATTAAAACTTAGTTTTTTGTTAGATCCTCAACATGCCCAAAGCATCACAAGAGTGGTTAATGAAAACATTGAGGTATTTGCATGGCCTTACATAGATATGTTAGGCCTAGATACTTACTTAGTACAACACAATATAATCCTTGATCCTCACATAAAACTAGTTAAATAGAACGCTTGCAAAGTTAGGCCTAAGGTGCTGTTGGTAGTTTGTCATGAAATTACTAAGCTCTAAAAAGCTAGTTTCATTTGGGCCATTAACTACGTAGACTAGGTCTCCAACATTGTGGTTGTGCCCAAGAAAAAATGGGAGCATACACAGTTGCATAAACTTCTGGGACCTCAATAATGCAACCATTAAATATAAATTCATGTTGCCTAGTATTGATCAATTGGTTGATACTATGGCTAGTCACACCTTGTTGTCCTTTATGGATGGGTTCTTGGGGTACAACTAGATTCGAATCAACCTAGAGCACCAACTCAGTACTACCTTCATGACCCCTTGGGGGTATGTTTTGCTACACAATGATGCCATTTGGACTCAAGAATGTAGGAGCAACCTATCAATAAGCCATGACATACATCTTCAGTGATTACCTACTAGGTTTGCTTAATGAATATTTTGACAATATAGTTGTTAAGTCCAAAGCATCACATAATCATGCAGGTGATTTAGGCCTTATTCTCAAACATTTTTTGAAGCATGAACTTAGGCTAAATCCTAAGAAATGTATCTTTGGAATCAAGATGGGCCACATGCTAGGTTTCATAGTATCTAAAGTAGGCATATGCATAGATCCCGATAAGGCTAAGGTCATTACCAACTTAGCATCACTGGCCAACCTTAAGGAGCTATAAGGGTTACAAGGTAGATTACAATTTATACAGTGGTTTATCGCATAGTTGACCAATAAGTTGTAGCCAATGCAATATTTTCTCAAAAAGGGAGTCTACTTTGTGCAGATGGCTCAATGCCAAGAGGTATTTGACAACCTTAAAATGGAGCTAGCTCAAATTCCAAAAATCTACCCTTCACAAGGAGATAAACCATTCTACATCTACCTTGCCACCTTAGACACATCCATCACTTCTTTGCTTTGTCAAAAGTGAGACGATGGTACCAAGGTCCCTGTCTACTACCTGAGCTATGCATTAGTGGCCTACGAAGCAAAATACGATGATGTGAAAAAGGCTTGCCTTGCCTTAGTGTTTGCACTCAAGAAGTAAAGGCATTATCTTTTCCATAATCAAGAAAGCATCATCTAGAAAAGAAATATATTCTAATAAATCATAATGAACATCTACAAGAGTAGTCACATAGCATGTTGGAAAGAAATAACTATGGAGTTTGACCTACATTACATTGCACAAGCACAAGCATCAACTAAAGGTCAAGCAACAGCTACACAACTTATGGATTCATGAATTAATGACCAAGTAATGATAGATCTAGAATTCCTAGATGAGCGTGTCACTAGCATAAGCTAAGTGCCTAGAAATTTTGAGGCACTTTTACACTTTGATGCTGCTTCAACCTCTCAAGGGGGTAGTGCCACTACCATAATCACATTCCCCTCCATGGAGATTTAATCTTTCATATGCCATTTTGCATTTCCATGCACTAACAATGTGGTAGAGTATTGATGAGTGGTGAGGTACCCCTACACTCAACCATATGAATATGAGCATGTACATGCGATCCAGTCGAACTCCGTAGATGGACTAGTTGTGGCACCTAGACAGTTAGCCTTAGGTCGCAGTTCGCTATCTTCCCACCTGGACTAGTGTTAGCTTTTTCATGTATGGTTTAGTCTAGATGAGGTATATGATATGTTCCTAATTCTATGCTACTCCTAAAGGTAGTGGAAAATAATATTAACTAAACTAAGCTAGGAAGAAAAGGGTAAGAAAATCTAATCTAGCCTAAGTGCGATGAGCAATTGATTCGTTGATCAACAGTACACATCTTGGACCTCATGCATGACTACCACTAGGATTTACCAAGCATAGATCCTAGTTACACCACTTGGATTACCAAGTGCAGATCCTAGTTACGCCACTGGGTTACCAAGCGTATATCTTAGCTACACCACTAGGCTACCACTAGGCTACTCATTCCGTGTTCTAGGAGTTTAAGGGTGAGAAAGATAAAATACTAAATAACATTAAATAAAGAAAGAAAAAAATAAATGAAAAATTGAATGCTGTAATGATGAAGTAATCTCAATCTTTATTGTTGGTCATGTGCATGTCCAAGTACGACATACTCGAATAAAGACACCATACAATTACATTCACCACACTATGGGTAGACACAGAAAAATAATATAACTCTGGAGGGATCAAACTGCCAGAGCTTCACTACTCTAAAACTGGGATAAGAAACAAGGGAGAGACACCTCTTATTTATAGATATGGCAGAGGACTGCGATATCACATACACGATATCGTAGAGAAGGACGCGATATCGCATATTGCGGGCCATGCGATATCACGGCTACTGATACAATAGGGCTGATATATCATAGCTGCAATATCACAGCCAACAAATTCATGACTCATCATACCCCACAACTGAATGAAAACTCATCCTTGAGTTACAGAGAGAACAAGATCCATTGATTACACAGTGGATAGGTATGGGATTATTGACTGACTAGAATGGATTCATGCCGCAGTGTGGGAAGAAAACAAAATAAAGATACAACACACAGAATATTTACAAAAATTTGGAACTCATGTAGTTCCTAGTGGCGGTGACTCCTCCATAGGTGTCTTTCCCTTTTCTTGTGTTCCAGGTCTTAGAATTTGATGGCATCAAAGTATGGCCTGGAGTTTCTCCTCTTGTAAGGCCATGAGTGCCTTGGCATGCATGTAAGTTTGTGCTTGTGCCATAGAGGTAGCCCAATCAGCCTTCTCTTTTTCTTTTTCCACCCTTTTATTCTCTTTCAATAGTTTATTAAGTTGCTCAGTTTTGAATAACCTTTGGCCCTATATTTGGAAGGTTTAATACTTCCGGAATGGCTAGAATAGAGAAATCAATAGTCACACCACAAATGTTAACCATGGTGCCTTCTTCTTTATTGTGCCAAAATTGGTACATTTCCCCTAAGTACCATGCATTGCTTCTAGAGAGGGTATCTCCTACTTTTGCCTACTCGAATTGTACGGTAGGAGGATCTTCTTGATGAATGTTGAATGATTGTTCCTCCTATTCTGCATGTTGTTCGGTAGGATCTTGTCTTCCACCTCTCTAAGATTGTTCGATTGCACCTTCAGCAGGACCTTCCTGTTGTCCACGTTTCGGGGCCATTTGCAATCACACAGGACCAATCGTTAGTAAGGTTGTTACCAAAGTTAGGTTATACCTTACTACTTGCCCTAATAGATTTACTTTATTTCCATGTGATGTTAATTATTGGAAGAACATATCCCCAAAAGATTATAATGTTGAGTCCTCTTTGCTTAGGTGGTTTCCTAATTTAATTTTCTGGTATAGCTAAGGGGATTAAATGATTTTTTTGGCACAATTATTCTAGGTGTTACAACTAATTACCCTTAAATATGTCCTTTGGAAGATGATGAATTTCAAAAAATTTATGCACTACTCAGCATGTGCCCCTCCCCCATGACTAAGCTGAACACTCCGGGGTCAAGTAGGTTCAAACGAAATGAAAATCGGAGTACCAGCGAGCGAGACATAGGTATAAAAGTGAGAGTCTCACAATTGCAAGTCGTAGAGAGGAATTGAAAAACTTCCCCTGCATGAACAATTGTACATGATGTTAATTAGCATAGGGGGGTCACATATATATATTTTCATTGAAGTTAGGGCACTTAGAGAATGTACCAAATTTTTAATATTTCTTTGAAATTAAATGATGTAAACTAAGGACATCTGGACAATTGTTAAAGGGTAGGGTAATTCAACTTGTTTTGAAGGAATGAAAATTAGGATGGTATGGAATTTATCAATAAGGAGCTCAGATGGTAGAGAAAAAGGCTATGTGATGGTAATAAGGGAAAGAAAATTGTGAACAATACACTGAGGGTAATAAATGGTGTGTGTGAGCTATGTCATAAGTGAATATTACAAAAAATTACACAAGTGGGTCCTCCCCAAAGCAGGTTTCAACCTATAATGCCCTTGTGTAACCACACTTAAAGTGTCCATGGGCACTAGAAGGGTTAAATGTAATCTGCACCAACTCCACAAAACACACACATGTAAATATCACCGAAATGAGATGAAAATTCTATGCTACACAGGACATGAGCTACAATTACACGAACAATGAGATGAGACGAAGTAGAGAAAGGGATCGTAGAGATCAGGACATGAGGTAACTAACCTAGGGCACAATGAATCCTATGTGTAAAGCATGATTAATGTGTCATTAACCCATTGTTCCAAGATCAAGACCAAGTGTTTCCTTCTAAATAGTGACATCGCATTATTTCATCCCATGATGAGAAACTATGAGAGTACCAAAACAACAAGGCGTACGATCACTTGGCGTTTAGTACAAGGGAGGAGTGTTTTTTGTTTTATGGAACTTCCTTTTTCTTTCTCTCTCTTTTTTTTTCACTTTACTAAATCCAGAGAAATCGCTAACCTTTAGGCATGGGTGCATGTCTTTCCAGTGGGACCCCTTAGAACAGTGTTTGATTTTCGAGTGCCCTTTTGATTACTCTTACTTCCATTTTTCATTAGATCTAAAAGGATCTTAGTACAACCATATTGCATGATAACTCCCACAGACGCACCAAAGAGAATCCACAAGTCACCTTGATGTCACATCCTAATCATTTCCTCTTGTTCTATCCTTCTTCATTCTCGGTACAATGAACACAAAATTAATTTTAAGTTTTAGAAATTTCAAGAATATCATTGTATCCACAACAGAACCTCTTATTTGTAGAGTGGATGAGTGGGTGTAATGGGCTCACTGTTCCAAACAATTGATTACTCATGACTTAATAACATAGAACACATCTCAACCAACGATCCACATGAGTGTTTTATTCATAGATGAGATTACTTACAAAAACGTGAAAATAAAAAACACACAAAAAGATAAAACAAAAAGTTGAAAAATTAAAGAAAATGAAAAATATTTATTAATACTGCTTGCTATTGAAATGGGGGATATCCCCCATAACTAAACGATTGAGTATGGAAAGGATTAATAAATGGGAAATGAGGATCCTTGCATATTGAAAATATTGAAACTGGTCCATACTTATCACCTTGGATTTCACACACTTCATAATAAGCATAGTGGGGCACTTCATACGATGTAGTTTTTGGATAACGAGTTAACCCACTATGATGTTGGTGATCGTTAGATGGTATGCAAGGATTAGGATGATGCCTCCCATGGTTGTGTTCATTGGGCCGTATAGTTGTTGGAGTGTTTGATGGTGGCCCTGATGAAGTTACATGAGGTGTTGGATTCTAAGGTAAGGGTGCACCATAGTGTGGGACTTGTGCTGGGTTGGAAGATGCAGTGGCCTCAGGATTATGTTGTCCCTTCCTATGGCCATGTTTAAAGAAAGGACACCTTTGATGTTGAGGAGGCTTTTCACTGCTGTTAGTAGCAGTAGCACAAGTGTTGTTCGTGGGTTGTTGCTATGGCACAAACACCTTAGGAACAGTTGGTGGCATTGTGGAAGGAGGGAAAGGATGAGAATGTTGAAAGTTACGAGAGATGTAAGGTTCACAAGGTGGTGGTTGTGTTGGAGGCATGGGCTAATAGTATTGTGGTGAGATAGAGTGTGGTGGACCGAATGAGGAAACAGGATGTTGAACATGATAAGCATTCGAGTTTAGAAAATGTGAAGGGTGCCTCCAGTCTAAGGGTCGATTCCCCCATGACTAGGATTGTTGCCACTATGGTAGAACATAGTATCTCTATACAAACTCTGGATGTAATGTATTTTCCCAATGCTCATGTAGATGTAACAATATTGGGCATTACCCTTTGGGGTGATCGTACAGGCATATGTTGCATTCATACGTATGATTGACAGTTGAGCACTTATTCCCTTTATTCTTCTTTTCCGAATGTTTATTATTTTGTCCTGCTTCTTGGGTTGTCAAAACTCTATCTCCAATGATGTTGATATATTCTCCACACTTTTGATTCATCCATTCCAACATCTTATTGATCTTTGCCTCGGCTTCTTCTAATGTTTGTTGTATTGGCAAAGATAATGTTTCCACCTTGAGATTTGTTGCTTTCTCCTTATTATGATCGTGGACCTTTGTTGAGTTAATATTTTGGTCTCGTTGATGTTTTTCAACACTCTCCCATGTAGCTAATTCTCCTTCTTATTTTTCTACCTTCTTAATAATCTCTTGGATTTGATGGGTTTGTAGGTTGTATAGTTGACCTCGGGCATACGTTCCTAAGGTCTCTCTTGTTTTATTATGTAGCCCATCAATGATATGGTACATTAGCCTTTCCTAGGAAAACCCATGGCCTGGACAGTTGTTTAACAGTGCATAATATCTTTCTAAGGCCATGTACAAGGATTCATGTTTAGCTTGTTTCCACTCTTGGATTTGTTTCTTTAAGGCTGACATTCTTGTGTAGGTTTGATATTTTTCATTAAAGACTTCTACCATTGTTGACCAGAGTCATATTGAACATGGTTTTAACGATCTATACCATACTTTAGCTTGGTCAATGAGTGTCATAGGAAAGAGTTTAAGTTTTTTCCACCTGTTATCAATGTTATTCCATATGAAGGCATCGTAGAAGGCTAATAAATGTTGATGCGGATCTAAGTCATAGCCCCTTGAAAATTTGGGAAAGTTATTTAAATCGAGCCTAGGTAGACAGCTCTCTTTACGATGCCTACGTGAGATTCGAACAACCTCTTGTATTTTCATTAAGCTNTGTATGATATAACTAATCTAGATAACTACCACCATCCCTAGAAATGGTGCCAATGATGAGTGGAAAGGTACCCCTACACTCAACCATATGAATACAAGTGTGTACGTGTGATCCGATTGAACTCCGCAGATGGACTAGTTGTGGCACCTAGATAGTTAGCCTTAGGTCGCAGTTCGCTGTCTTCCCACCTAGACTAGTGTTAGCTTTGTCACGTATGGTTTAGTCCAGATGAGCTGTATGATATATTCCTAATTCTATGCTACTCCTAAAGGTAGTGGAAAATAATATTAACAAAACTAAGCTAGGAGGAAAAGGGTAAGAAAATCTAATCTAGCCTAAGTACGATGAGCAATCAATTCCTTGATCAACCGTACACATCTTGGACCTCGTGCACAACTACCACTGGGATTCACCAAGCGTAGATCCTAGGTACGCCACTGGAATTACCAAGGGTAGATCCTAATTATGCCACTGGGTTACCAAGCATAGATCCTAGCTACACCACTGAGCTACCAAGCAGTCACACTTAAATGCTCGTAATCAAGTCGTACTCATTCCGTGTTCTAGGAGTTTAAGGGTGAGAGAGATAAAATAGTAAATAACATTAAATAAATAAACAAACAAATAAATGACAAAGTGAATCTTGTAATGATGAAGTAATCTCGATCTTTATTATTGGTCATGTGCGTGTGCAAGTACGACAAACTTGAATAAAGACACTATACAATTACATTCACCACACTGCGGGCAGACATAGAAAAATAATCTAACTCTGGAGGGATCAAACTGCCAGAGCCTCACTACTCTAAAATTGGGATAAGAAACAAGGGAGAGCCACCTCTTATTTATATATATGGTGGTGGATTGCGATATCACATACGCGATATCGCAGGGGAAGATGCAATATCGTGTACGCGATATCGCGGGGGATGCGATATCACGTCGGCTACGATATCGCATACGCAATATCGCGGCCCATGCGATATCATGGATACTGATACAATAGGGCTGATATATCACAACTGTGATATCACAACCAGAAAATTCATGACTCATCAATTATGAAGGTCTCCTCTAGGGAATCTTAGTAGCTTGCAACCTAGGAATACAAAACCTAGCAGTTCAAGGTGATTTGCAACTAGTGGTCAGCCAAGTTACAAAGGTTTACGCTTGTAAAGCATAAAATTTGCAACCTTACTATGACATGGCAAAGCACCTACTCAAGCAATTTGCAACTACTAATTTTTAGCATATCACTTACAATGAAAAATCCATTGCTGATGCATTAGCTACATTAGCCTTAAGCATTGCACCAAAAAATAGAATAGCAAAAGCACCATCACAATTAACATCAATGCCTAATCAAGGAGGGGGACCTAGTCCTCAAGGCCATTCATGAACCCATAGGAAAATTATTAGCAAGCTAGAAAGGGCCTTTCTTGGTCATTAAGGCTTATGGTAATGGAACATTCAAGCTTGCTAATGATACGACAACAAATCAGCCAATTTGGTGAACCACTCATAGTTGAAGCCATGCTATGCCTAGTATAGAGCATCACATCAATGACATAGAAAGATAAGGATAGTTTGCTATGACTATAAACTAGCAAAAATAAGTCTACTATGACTATAAACTAGCATAGTATAGTTCACTATTACTATAAACTAGCACAACATAGTTTGCTATCACTATAAATTGGCATAGACCATCCCTAGGCCATGATGCTAAAACTAGCATCGACAACATTGATTCATCATGATGCTTAAACTAGCATAGCTTGTCCTTGCACCATGATGTTAAACTAGCACAACATCAACCATCTGCTACAACATTAAACTAGCACACAGTAGTCTGTTAGGACTTTAAACTAGCACATCATAGTCTACTAGAACCTTAAACTAGCCTCACAATTTGCTAGGAGCCTAAACTAGCATAGCATGCAGTCTCCTAGTACCTTAAACTAGGTTTGTAGTTCAACACACATAGTTACATGGATAAGCAAGTGTGAATACTTCCAACTCTTTATTATTCACCAATACCTTGTGGGTAGGGTGGGGCACCAAAATTCTCGAATGAATTTCACATCATTAAGAGAAGCCTCTAGAATGTTTGTAGTGCTAGCACCCCTTAGCATTTTACTAATCCTTTGGAAACACCCTTGGGCATTTTACTGACCTTTCAAAGCTCCTACTACGATCACCAGTAGTACTAGCCTTAGGCTGCACTAGCAACATTACAGACCTTGGGTATTTCATTATTCCTTGAAGATCTCATTGTTAGCATAACCCTTTGAATTAATGGTAGCATTAAGGCCTTGGTCATCTCACCTACCTTGTTAGGATCTTACCATTTCTTAAGCACTTACCTTTGGTGTGGTCGTGAGACCTTTTGTAGCCTTCTTGCTCTAGCACCTATACTAGCTTTCCTATTACTAGTGTTGTAAGCTCTTATAACTAGCCTAGCACTTGTGGCACTTGCAACACCCTTGTAGCTAGCAGTTTATTCTTATCTCATGTGTGTGGTTATTTTATTATTTTCTCTATGTTGTGTTTGTAGGATGAAGCCCCAGAGGTAGTCATGCATAGACACATCTCATTATAGTGGGGATTCACCATACTACTCTAATCTGCATGATCAAACTAGCTGAATCGCTCAAGAGTGCACATCCCTATTACCCTACTATAGCCTACTCACATTTACCTAGCCACTTTGCATTTTCCTACTTTCCCTTACATCATTGAGCTTTCAACCTCTCCAATGTATATGGTACCCTATTTGTGTTGACTACAGAACCCATAGTAGATGTAACATAGCTTGTCCTATGGGGATCCTTTGTAGGTTGGTCAATGTCAAAGCATATGTAACATAACTCATCCTAGGGAGGAAACACCTATCCTACAAATGTGACATGATTGCACTAAAGCAAAGCTTGTTAGGTGGCACGTAGCCTACCCAATGAAATGCATCCTACAGCTAGCATCTCACAATGTGTAGAGCCCAAAGTAGGTTTGCTTCATAGTTAAAAACAAAAGGAAGAAAAGAAGCAGAAGAATGGGGCAAAACATGTCCCCAAGCATTTAGTAGAGCTACAATTTTGCAACTAATCCAACTTTGAATATGCATTGATCTTCTTATAATCACTCTAATGAGAGGTCACAATTTTAGGGGCAAGCCATTCTAACACCATGGACGATGGCTCTCTCATAAGTACTTCAATGAGAGATCACCATTTTGGTGACAAGCTGCCTTGGTGCCATGATACTTGTCAACTGTTCTAACTTCACATCTTGTAATAGCATACACTATTTGCATTCCATTCCCTTGCTATCCCTTAGTCCATTTACTTAACACATTTCCTACATTCTTTATCCCTTCAACATACCATCAACCTTAGCACTCTTGACCATGGAGAAGAGACATCTGATTGGACATTGACAAGTGATGTTGGTGCTAGGCTTTCTATGGTATTTTGTGTTCTTTATCAATGTCTCTTAGGCCACTCCTCCAGACATCAACAAAGAATGGCCAATGAAACACCACCAAATTTGGAGCTTCCAAGTCTCAATTGCAAATTTGGCTAAGTGTCAAAACTTGGCAAATTTTTCTAAGTATTGAGACTATGCTTCCACTACTAGGACTATGCTCTAGAGCATAGTTAGCGTAGCTAGCACTAAGTCTAGATTTACAAAATTTTTTCTAGGTGTCAATTATAGTTGTATATTTTTCTAAGTTTCCTAACTACTCTTCCACTATCGGGGTTATGCACTAGAGCATAGCTAGTGTAGTTAGCCTTGGAACAATCAGTTTTGTAGATTTTCTAAAGTGTCAGGCCATAGGCTGCTAAGCATGTATGGGATAAAAGAAGTAGTTTGGTAGATGTTCTAACTTTTGGGGCCATGCTCCCTACTACAATCTAGAGTATAGCTAGTGTAGCCTATATGAGGGCATTATTTTCAGAAAATTTTCCTAAGTGTCAAGGCTATTGTCTCCCTACTAGGACTATGCTCTAGAGTGCTAGAACACACTTTGCAAAATTTTCATAACTCTTTGGGCTACGCTTGAAAGCATAGCTAGCATAGCCATGCAGAATTGCCTCTATAAGCCTTTAGAACTCAGCATTAGCTAGTATCTCAGCTTCAACATTCCCTTGACAAGCAATATTAGCAAGTTTTTTTCTTTTTGCATCCCCCATTTTCTACCAAATTGTACCTACACTCAACACCACTCAAGAGTGAGTAGCATAGTCTCAGAGTGTAGTCTCCATGCTTGCACTATTTTTCACTATTTGTAGGTACTTCATGGTCTATTTGGCATTCATAGTGGTAGTTTGGCAACATAGTCATAGTCTGGTAGTCTCATAGGGTCCATTGGAGCACACTAGTAGAACATTATCTCACTTTAGTGGGAGTGTAATTACGACATAGTCCCAACTACCCCTTTTCCATGTGGTGCTTGATCTATGATACAAACTAACCCTAGCCCTATAAATTTCCCAGTGCTTCATGTTTTAGGGGTTGACATTTTAAAGCATTCACCTAGCAAACTTGCATCCTGAGTACCCTAACACCTAAGAATTCTTGGCATTTTAACAAACTTCAGGATACCATGGCATTGTTGTACACCATCTAGCACATTGTAGCCCACTGTAGCTTGCAGGACACTATAGTAGCCAACCTGGCAGGCTCAAACTCCACAACAAATATTAGTCCTTCGTAGCCAGACACAAACTATGACTATGCTAGACTAATATGCATGTTGTACACCACGTACCTCTTAAAATTTCCTTTGCAATTGACTATGCTCCCCTCATTTGGGGTGGTGCCAGTTCCTCACTTACATTTTGTGCAATTTTTCATATTTTTAACTAGAATTTTACCATTCTACATGCATTTTCATTGTTTTGCACACATTGACATGCTTTCATCTTTGTTTTCAAGCCTAAAACCTCTCCTACACTCACACCTATGGGCACCTTGGACATCGCAAAACACCATATATAACCCCTAAAATTTTATTTTTTCGTAACACCTATAAGTCCTAGTTTGATTGGGAAGACCATTTTGGGCACCCCACCTCCATTCCTAGTAAGCCCTCATGTGGAAGCAAGGTCAAGACTGTGTGATTGTAGACCTCTTAGTGTCCTATTCTAGGCTTTGATGTTTTTAGTTGCTACAACTATTAATACATAATAGCTTTGATTTGGGGACTCTTGATGAATTCATCCAATGTAGTTTGAGCCATTACCAAGATTTGATCATTGATAATAAAACCCTCATCACTGACCTTGTACCTGCAAGAAGTTGTAAAATCAATTCAGGTAGGTAAGGAAATCAAGCCAAAAGAATAAAAAAATTACAATAACCAGGTTTACCCTTGTAGATGGTACACAATGCCAGGTGGATTTCGGAATAACGAGTGGTCCCTATGTGCCATCATTAGAGTATTATTAGTATTATACTAAATATACTCTAGCATCATCTAGATCTTTGTAAGCTAGCATGGAGTTATGGCATCTGCTGGTTCCCCTATAGTTTATGGTAGTAGCTTGTCAGTAATATACTTGGTAATCAAGCTAGATGACCAAGGAAATAGGGTCTCCACAACAACCCTAACCACATCTATGAAGAAGTGTGATGGTAGCATCACACTAAAGTTCCTAAGGAGGTAGGCATGGAATTACCTTTTCCCAAGCTAGAACCATAATTAAAGTTTCTCCAAAAACATGTATGTGATGGGGTGTTGGTTTGGGAATGACCAATGTAACAAAAAATACCAACCATCTCCACTATGATGAGGACATGCTTCAAGAAGATCTTGCATGAAGCAAAGCATAAAAAAATGACTTATTATAGTTACATAGAAAATTTAGACAAAACATCTAGTTAGAGATGAAATTAGCCTTTGTAAAAAGCTCTAAGGTGTTTAACTAAATTAGTCTAAGTAATTCCATAAGAAAAAATTATCACAACCTTACATAACCTTGAATCATGACCAATTGGAATTTCTTTACAAATTTAGAGAAAACTTCCTAAGTCAGAGGTGAAATTAACCTCTATAAAAAGCTCTTAGATGTTTATCTAAATTGGCTTGGGAAATTACATAAAAGCATTATTACCATATTTTATAGCCTTTATAACTAGAAAATTATAGCTAAAACTAAGTCTTAGTCTAAATTATGCATGAATTTAGAAAAATCATCTAAGTTATGCATAAATTTGGGAAAGAGCATCTAAATTATGCATAAACTTAGAAAAATCATCTAAGCTATACACAAATTTGAGAAAAGCATAATAAACTTAGAAAAAGCCATGTAACTATAGTAAAAGGTTATGTAAAAATGGAAAAATCTTTTAGATATTCTTGGAAAACAAAATTATGCATTAGTTTTGCATATTAACATAAGTTATACATACTAACCACTTCTATGTACTACAGCCATGACTTTTGCCTTGATTCACATGGCCATAGCCAAAAAATTCATAAAAAGACTCTAAATGGAGTGATTCTACCACTGTTTGAAAGCTCAAATCAATACCTATGCAAAAAAGACTAGAAAATAGAAAAACCATTTTCCATTTTCTTATAAAAAAATTCACAAATCTACATGAAATTTCAAAAGTCGGACAAATAACCTAACTGCACAATGTTAGGAAAATAGCCATAATGTCCTCATTTCAAGGTTAAATTAAAGAAGATAAAACCCATCATAAAGCTTAAACAATGGGCTACAAATCCATAACCTTTAATTTTCCAAATATGTGGCCGTTATACAAGGAAAAAATAGAAAACGTTGCTTACATTTTCATGCTAAAACCTCAAAAAACCTCAAATCCTAAATTTTATATAGCCATTAAAAAAATCGAAATAGCCAAAGCCATTGAAACCCATTTATATTCATACCAAAATAATGGGGGTAGGATTTTGTTAAAATTTCATTTTAACAAATATTAAGGTCTAGATCTAAAGAAAAAAACCATACCCAAAAATTTTAGGGAAACAACATGAAATAGAAAATCCTATTTTTAAAATCAAATCTAAAAACGCTAAAAAAATAAAAAAACTATAGATCTACATGGGAGAAACTAGAATCGGAGGTGGGATTTCATCAAAATTCCATTTTAATCCTCCCATCAAAGTAGATTTGAAAAAGTAGATTTAACACATGGAAAATAATAACTAGGAAAACCATAGAAAACAAAGGCAAAAATGGGTACAAACTCCTATCTTCGAGTAGTAACAGATGAGACTTCGATAGAGATAGGCTTATGAACCTTTGACAACTCCTTAGAATGTCCATCTATCCTCTGGATCATAGCATTTTTTCTCTTTTCCCTTCACTACTTAGCTACCATGGTAGGCTCAATGTTGGGGATGATGGAAATTATGAGAAGATAGGAGTTCTACACTAGTTGTAGGGGAGATGGGAGGCTTCCATAGTAAATATTGGTTGTTGTTGCCACAAGAACCTCTACCAGCTCTCTCCTTCAATGCCCTATCATTGTAGAATGACCATTATGATAAAAAATTACAAAGTTTGACATATAAAATCCATCTAAAAGATAAAAAAAATTCCAATTTCCAATTCAGTGCACCATAACTACAAGTGCACTAAAGTAAAATGGTGGAAATTCTAGTTCATGTTTCTTTTAGGTGGGAAACAACTTCACTATTTAAAATTTAAAATTTTTGGATTATGGGCCATACCCTATTCCTTCACTTTTGACCAAAACCTACCTCAACACTGAGACTATGGCAACCTTAACCCAATGCATCTACACTAGGAATACCATCCCTAGCATGGAAAAATGCCTATCTTTTCCAAATTCATTAGAATTATGAATACCTTTCTATTTTTAGTAGCCCAAACCCCATATTTTTCAACCCTAGTTTCCAAAATTTGGCAAGACATGAACAAGGCTAAGCACCATGGATTTTCATGCTAGGGAAGTAGTACCCAACATGGAAGAAGGTTGCTAACACTCACTCTTGCCTTCCAACACTCACCTAGCATAATTTTGATCCCAAATTAGGCTTCACATGACCTAGAACCCCTTTAAGCATCTTTGGCAATCTCAGAATCCCACTAGACCTAGTCAAAAGTAGTTAAAATATAGAATTTGGTGTCTTCCAAACTAGGGAAGGCATATTCCACATTAATCCTCTCACCCTCAGAGTGGATAGATGTATGGAAGCAAAACATAACCTAAGTTGATGATCTAGTGACCATTTCTTGATGCCTAGTGATCCCTAGACCCTGATAGAACCCTCTAGAGCTTCCAAAAGCCTTAAAAGTGGTAAAAAATACATGAAACTATTATCCCCCTCTCATAAAAGCTAGGGCAACCATTATTAGGATGGAATAAAAGGTGAAAATTGTATGAGAAACTTAGAAACCTCCAAAATATCGAATCTTGACACCCAACATTGATTATTGACATTAGTAATCATAGAGGTTGACATGCATGGTTAATTGGCTATCAATCTATTGTAGATATAACTTTCTTAAATGAGGAAGAACTATTCCATTTTTTTATTTTTCACACTTAACATGGAAAAATGGGGAAAGCCTAAAAACTCCCTCACAGCATCCAAAATGACGAAATCTTGATCTTAGGAATTGATGGCCAACACCAGCAACCCTGTGGACATGCATGCATGACCAAAAGTGGCCAAAAAGAATCTAAAATATTTCCCCAATTTTCCATACTAAAAATGGAACCCCTAAACGTAAAAATGGGGGGAAGCCTAAAAATTTCTTGGTGACCCTTGAAACAACCAAATTTCAGCATCAAAAGTTAGTAGTCAATCCTAGCAACCTTGTGAATTGGCATGCATGACTGAAAGTGATCATAAAGCATCAAAAAGCTTTCTCCAAAATTTTTCATGATAATCATGGAAGCCCTAGAATGGAAAAAGGAGGCAGAGTTTAAAAACCACTCATCAACCCTCAAAATAGTAAAAATTTAATACCAAGTGTTAACCATCATTGCCAACAACCGTAAAAGCCTACATACATGCCTGAAAGTAATCAAAAGTGATCAAAAATATTTCCTCTCAATTTTAAATGTTGATCATGGAAGCCATAATGTGGAAAAAGGGAGGCAAGTCTAAATTCCACTCATGAACCTTCAAGACAATAAAATTTTGACTCCAAGCATTGACCATCATTGCTAGCAAGCTCAAGGACCTACATGCATGACCAAAAATGATAAAATAACATAAACATCTATTTCCCCCCATTTGTTTACATTGGGAATACTATCCCCAATGTTGAAAAGGAAGGGGGAAAGCTTAGAAAACTACTTGATAAACTAATGAACTAATGAATTTTGACCCCAAACCCTAGTCTTCAACCTTGATAGTCCAAGAGGCTGACATGCATGGTCGATTGTATTCAAAACTAGGCTAGATCTAAGTTTTATGGTGTCTCCAATTGGGAATTTTGCCTCCATGCTACATAGCATGGAAATTGAGGGGAAGACTCATTTAGGACCCATAACTACCTTAGGATGACATTAATTAAGCTTGCATGCACCCCAGGACCCTGCCGAGATTGTTTGGAGCTTTCAAAATTTAAGAAACTGATGTTGAAGGATCAAAAACTAATTTTCCCTAGTTTTCCATGCTGAGCATCCTATTCCTAGCATGGAAAATGGTGTAACTCTATGAAATACCTAGAAATATCCAAAATAACAAAAATTTTATACCAAACCCTAGTCCTCAACTACAATAGCCCCAGAGGATAACATGCACAGTCGATTGAGGTCAAATCTGACCTAGGTTTAATATGTGTAATTCATTCACATTGGAGATCCCTTTTTCCATGTTGAGGATGGTCATCTAAGACGTTGATACATTGTTTAATATTACAATGAGGTCCATGTAGATACAAAGGTAAACTGATTTACTTCCAAGTACTCATACTTTGATCTTGCATGTCAACCAAAAGCATATTAAGTGGCACCTAGGTAAAAGTAAATAAATAATGTAAAAATGCCATAAAACACATGCAAATATAATGCAATATAGGTCATATAAGGTTATTAGTGAGATAAGGTTAATTCAAAAACATGTAATAAAGGCAAACAAAAATCACATAAAGGTCAAGCAAAGGAAAGTATAAGGCTATGAATGGTCAATAAAGGCCACAATTTTGCCAATTTATGGCCTTAGCACACCATGATGCTAATTTATAGTCTTGGGGGACTAGGATACAAGTTTAAGGCCTTAGAAGGCCATGGTCATATGTTGTTAAATGATGATTAAGGATAATCAAACACCAGTATTTGATACCATTAAAAGGCTAAACAAAGGTAAATAGAGCTATAATTTAGATAATCAACAAACACATAAGGTTGTATAAGTTCCATAGAAGGTTAGCAAGGTTAACAATTTAACATAAGTCCAGAATCAAGCCAAAACATTACGTAAGAAGGAAAAAATCAAGAAAAATAGGTTATATATGATAAAATTTACTAATATAGGCAAACAATGATTAGGTCCTTGCTAGTTTTAGGCCTTAGTGGACCATGTTTTAAGGCTGCAAGGCTATTAGGTGAGTTCAAGAATTAATTAGAGTTGTTTTTGGGCTATTTGGACTCAAAAATCAAGTCTTTTGAGGCTTCCACGGTAAGCTCAACATAAAAACAAGGGCCCTTAGTGTGGAAACAAAGAAAAATAGGTTTTGGAGTGCTCAAAGATCCAAAATTGATGTCTTGAGACCTTCCCAAGGTAGCACAAAGTTAGATCCATCAAAATTGGACACGCTAGAGGTTTATAAAGGCCAAAAGGTAGGTTTTGAAGCCTTCCCACCTCGTGTATACACTGAATAAAATGGAAAAGAGGGTTTTTAGCATGGAAACACATAATTCAAGCTAAAAATAAGTTTAAACATGGTCAAAAAAGTAGTTGGGACCTAGCTTTGGAACTTGTGCATCTCATGGCTTTGTTCTGAGGTAATTTGAGGTAATTTTGAGTGTCAAAATGGCTTCCCCAATTTTTTCATGTTGAGCACTATATCCTCAACATCAAAAAATATGGGGACATTTTTTTATGATTTTGGAGTGATTTATTAGCTCTTTGACTAGGTTTCTAAGCCCCTAGAGTTGTATACTTTGATTTTGTTAGGTTCAGGCTAATTTTGGGCATGTTTGAAGGTTGTTTAATGGTACATAGGGTCTTCCCCCCTCGTTTCATGTTGGAGAGGTTAACCTAGTGTGGAAGAATGGGGGAAATGTGTTTTGAAGGTTGAAATGAGTTCAAACAAGCAAAATCGTAACTTCATGACATCCTAGGCTTCTTTGGTGTAAATCTTTGGCTTCCAGCAATGTCATGTTTCCATTAAAAGTAACAAAAGAAACTTTTTCCTCTTGCGTTCATGTTGGGGAAGTTACTTCAATGTAGGAAAATGAAGAACCTTTGATCTATGACAATTTAGGTCTCAATCAACCCTACATGTTTCCTTGTAGAGTTACTGGAGTGAAGGGCTATGGATGCATGTCAAAATTTAGTAGCTTTGAGCATCCCCAAGTGGTTTTTTTGGATCTTCCCTTTATTCCATGATAGGAATAGAGAGGTCAATGTGGAAAATAAGGGGGAATGGATTTTTCACCATCTAAGATTAGTTTTATGGAGTTTAAGGTTTCCAATGGATGTTGCTAAGGTTCTAGATTTTTCCACCAAAAATCAAAAAGCAAATCCCCTTCCCCTCCCCCTTGTTTTCATGCTAGGGAAGTTACTCCAATGTGGGAAAATGAAGAATCCTTGATCTAGGCCAATTTGAATCTCAATCAACCCTACATGTTGCCTTCTAGATTTTCCAAAGTGAAGGGCTACGGATCCATGTCAAAATTTAGTAGTTTTGAGCATCCCCAAGTGATTTTCTGGGGTCCCCCCTTTCTTCCACACTAGGGATGGAGAGATCAATGTGGAAAACAAAGGGGAATGGAAAAAGGATTTCAATGAATGTTGCTAGGGTTCTAGAGTGCATGAAAGATCATTTGATGTTGATCTAAGGTGTTTAGGAGCCTCAAACAAGTTGACCTAGATCAAGGATTCTTCATTTTCCCACACTGGAGTAACTTCCCTAGCATGAAAACAAGGGGGAGGGGGAGGGGATTTGCTTTTTGATTTTTGGTGGAAAAATCTAGAACCTTAGCAACATCCATTGGAAACCTTAAACTTCATAAGACTAATCTTAGATGGTGAAAAATCCATTCCCCCTTATTTTCCACATTGACCTCTCTATTCCTATCATGGAAGAAAGGGAAGATCCAAAAAAACCACTTGGGGATGCTCAAAGCTACTAAATTTTGACATGCATCCATAGCCCTTCACTCCAGTAACTCTACAAGGAAACATGTAGGGTTGATTGAGACCTAAATTGTCATAGATNTACCATTAAACAACCTTCAAACATGCCCAAAATTAGCCTGAACCTAACAAAATCAAAGTATACAACTCTAGGGGCTTAGAAACCTAGTCAAAGAGCTAATAAATCACTCCAAAATCATAAAAAAATGTCCCCATATTTTTTGATGTTGAGGATATAGTGCTCAACATGAAAAAATTGGGGAAGCCATTTTGACACTCAAAATTACCTCAAATTACCTCAGAACAAAGCCATGAGATGCACAAGTTCCAAAGCTAGGTCCCAACTACTTTTTTGACCATGTTTAAACTTATTTTTAGCTTGAATTATGTGTTTCCATGCTAAAAACCCTCTTTTCCATTTTATTCAGTGTATACACGAGGTGGGAAGGCTTCAAAACCTACCTTTTGGCCTTTATAAACCTCTAGCGTGTCCAATTTTGATGGATCTAACTTTGTGCTACCTTGGGAAGGTCTCAAGACATCAATTTTGGATCTTTGAGCACTCCAAAACCTATTTTTCTTTGTTTCCACACTAAGGGCCCTTGTTTTTATCTTGAGCCTACCGTGGAAGCCTCAAAAGACTTGATTTTTGAGTCCAAATAGCCCAAAAACAACTCTAATTAATTCTTGAACTCACCTAATAGCCTTGCAGCCTTAAAACATGGTCCACTAAGGCCTAAAACTAGCAAGGACCTAATCATTGTTTGCCTATATTAGTAAATTTTATCATATATAACCTATTTTTCTTGATTTTTTCCTTCTTACATAATGTTTTGGCTTGATTCTGGACTTATGTTAAATTGTTAACCTTGCTAACCTTCTATGGAACTTATACAATCTTATGTGTTTGTTGATTATCTAAATTATAGCTCTATTTACCTTTGTTTAGCCTTTAAATGGTATCAAATACTGGTGTTTGATTATCCTTAATCACCATTTAACAACATATGACCATGGCCTTCTAAGGCCTTAAACTTGTATCCTAGTCCCCCAAGACTATAAATTAGCATCATGGTGCGCTAAGGCCATAAATTGGCAAAATTGTGGCCTTTATTGACCATTCATAGCCTTATACTTTCCTTTGCTTGACCTTTATGTGATTTTTATTTGCCTTTATTACATGTTTTTGAATTAACCTTATCTCACTAATAACCTTAGATGATCTATATTGCATTATATTTGCATGTGTTTTATGGCATTTTTATATTATTTATTCACTTTTACCTAGGTGCCACTTAATATGCTTTTGGTTGACATGCAAGATCAAAGTATGAGTACTTGGAAGTAAATCAGTTTACCTTTGTATCTACATGGACCTCATTGTAATATTAAACAATGTATCAACGTTGATTGTCTTGATCTTGAGCCTAAGAGCCTTATGGATCATATAGCCTCAATAGGAAAAACTTTAGAATGGCCTAAAAACCTAGTCAAGTCCCTTGAATTAGAAGCATGAGACATACCTGAATACTCTCTAGTTGAAGTTCTTGTCACAACACCAAGTGATGATGAGAAAACCCTTAAACTAAATTCCTTGAGCCTCAATGTGTTCAAGACATTACCAAGATCTTACAAAATAACATTAAGGAATTTTCTTGGTCATATGAAGATATGCTAGGCCTAGACCCACATCTAGTCCAGCACAACATCATATTGGACTCTAACATTAGACTAGTTAAGCAAAAGGTCTACAAGATTAGACCTGATTTGGCATTGGAAATTCATGATGAAATCTTGAAGCTCTATCCAGTAGGTTTTATTAGGGCTATTGATTATGCAGAATGGGTATCCAACATAGTGGTAGTCCCTAAGAAAACTGGGAGTATCCATACTCGCATTAGTTTTTGAGACCTAAACAAAGCAACTATCAAGGATGACTTCCTTTGCCTAGTATTGATTAACTCATCAATACTATAGTCGAACATGCCTTGTTGTCCTTTATGGATGGATTCTTGGGATATAACCAAATTAGGATCAACCTAGAGCACTAACTTAGCATGACCTTTATGACTCCATGGGGTACTTTTTGTTATACCATGATGCCTATTGACCTTAAGAATGCATGAGCAACATACTAGAGAGCCATGACCCATATCATCAGTGATTACATTTAGGTTTTCTTAATGATTACATAGAAAACATATCTATGAATTCTAAGATACCTAATGACCATGCTAATGACCTAGATCTTGTGTTTAAAAGATGCCTCAAATACAAGCCTAGGCTCAATCCTAAGAAGTGTGTCTTTGGTGTTAAGACCGGAAAGACGCTTAGCTTTGTAGTCTTTGAAGCATGGATACATATAGATTATGATAAGGTTAAGGCCATATCCAAATTAGTAGCACCTATCAACCTTAAAGAGCTTCAAGGATTACAAGGCATATTACAATTTATTCATAGGTTTATCACTAGGATTATGGATAAGTTACATCTCATGCAACACTTGCTCAAGAAAGGAATTCACTATGAGTGGATGGCTCAATGCCAAGAGGCCTTTAAAAACCTTAAGCAATAGTTGGCATAACTGTTACCAACTCTGATACATCCATTGCCTCTCTACTTTGTTAGAAACATGATGATGGAGTAGAAATGCTTGTATACTACCTTAGCTATGCATTAATTGGTCATGAGATCGAATACACTAAAGTGGAGAAGTATTCTTTAGAACTAGTCTTCTCTTTGAAGAAATGGAGATACTACCTCTTTAGAAGCCAATTTAATGTAATTTTCAAAGGCAACATACTCATAACCATAACAACCAACATCTATGAAAGTTGCTATATAGACTGATGGAAAGCCATAACCATAGAGTTTGACCTCCATTATGTCTTTCAATCATCAACAAAGGGTCAAGCTATAGTGATACAACTCATAGTTTCACCTATTGATGACTAAGTAGCCATAGATCCCAAGTTTCCTGATGAATACATTAACATAGTTAGCCAAGTGTCTAATGGTTATGAGGTAGTCATGAACTTTGATGGAGCTTCAACCACCCATGGGACTATTGCTACTACCATCATAACATTTCCATCTAATGAGATTTAATCATTTTCCTATCATTTTGTGTTCCTATATACCAACAACATAGTGTAATATGAGGGTTTGATTAGAGGGATGATGGTAGTTTGTGAGCTAGGAATTAGACACCTAGTCATCATAGATGATTCATAACTCATGGTCAACCAAGTAACCAAAGTCTATGCATTAAAAGCAAAGTATTTACAACCTTACTATGGTCTAGGAAAGGAACTATTACAATAATTCATAGACATTGGTGTCCAACACATACCTAGAAACAAAAATTCCATAGTTGATGCAATTACAACATTAACCCTTAGTTTGACACCAGCTGTGTTTAGCAAGTTACCCACCTTAACCATGGATTATGCTACTCCAATCACATGAAATGCTAAGGATACCTTTGTGGATTTCATTCATACTACTCCACCCAAGGAGTGGTATGATGATATAAAATTTTATCTTATGGTGAATCCTCACAAGCCCTAACAACTACTTAAAAGGATGTCATATGCAAGTGATCAAAGTAGTACATCATCATAGGTGATAACACATTACATCAATGGTCCTATGATGGTGTACTCCTAAAGTGCTTAGGCAAAACAAAAGCTAGAATAGTCCTAAAGGAGGTTCAAAAGGGTGTTTGTGGAGGACATATAGGACATAGAGCCATGGTCGCTAAGATTATATGGTTAGACTACTATTGGCCCCATATGAAAAATGACTACCTACAAAAGGTTAAGTGATGTGACACATGCCAATGATACAACAACTTGATACATGTATCACCAAATAAGTTACATACAACCCAAATACAATGGTCATTACAATGATGGGGGTTGGACATCATTGGACATATAATGCCTAAGTATTCTACATGACATAGATTCATCATCATTGCAACTAAATACTTTATTAAGTGGATTGAGGCTATTCCCCTAAGGAAGACCACATCTAAACAAGTTTACAAATTTATCCTAGATAACATTATAGCTCATTTTGGCATACCCATAACCATGGCTACATACAATGGACCTCAGTTTAGTAGCCAAGAGACTAAGCATTGCTATCACAACCATTGCATTAAGCAGTCTTTCTCATCATCTTACTACCTTAAAGGAAATGGACCAGCAAAAGCAAGCAACAAGGCCATCATCAACTTGCTCAAGAAGATGTTGAACAACATCAAGTGAAAGTGGCATGAGTGGCTTGTCCATGTACTATGGGCATATAGAACAACCTATCACATGGTAACTAGCATGACCCCTTATACCCTTATTTATGATTTTGAAGTTATTTTACCTCTTGAATTGCAAGTGCCATTGCTTTAAGTATCCTTGACTAATTTCATCAACAGAAAGAAAAGCAAGAAGTTGTGGATGGTAGCCCTAGATTTAGTGGAAGAGTGATGTATGCCAACACTTTTTCACATTGAGACCTATCAAGAGAGGCAAAAGAAACAACATCACCATGACTTGGCCATGTGCAAGATCAAGGAGGAGAACCTAGTCCTCAAGATAGTTCGTGATCATGTAGACAAATTCTTAGCTAATTGGAAAGGATCCTTTCTTATCACTAGAGCCTACAGGAATGGAGCATTTAGAATAGCTAACATGAATGGGAATGAGCTGGCCAATTCAGTTAATCATTCCTATTTTAAGCCATATTACATGTAGCCAATAATCATCAATAAGTGAGCCTACTTTCAATAGTTTGCTATGATTTTAAATTGGCAACATGGCTTGCTAGGGCCTTAAACTAGTACCATGTTATAACATGGCCTTAAACTATAAACATTGGTAACCTAGGTAGCTTGATTCTCAACTGGCCTATATGCATTGTAGTGTTATAATATGTAGTGGTATTTTGTATTCTTTGTTGGTGCCTCTTGGGTCAATCCTCTAGGCACCAACAAAGAGGGTCCATCAAAAGACCACAAAAATTTGCATGTTATAATTAATCTTCATCATGTAGCTTTCACCCCATGAAACCAAAGGTAAAAATTCACTATAAATGTGAAAATTGTAACCCACAGTGGGTAATTTCACATACTTTATACTT
>MNCI01023135.1:2764-51669 GCA_015680685.1 Gnetum montanum | reverse complement strand
TTGGCTATTGGCTCGCTCACGTAGCACAGAACCCCTAAAATTTCTAGGATAATTATAATTGGCCTTAGCACTATCCTACAAAACACAACAACAAATGTTAATAGCATGTTCGAGTGAAGTTTCGATATAGCATAGAAAAATTAGCGCTTAGCAGTTAGCATAGCATGATTCTTTGCATACATCTAGTGTAGCGGAATACAAGAAGATAATAGTGTAGCAGAACTAGCTTAGCATAGCAAACCTAGCTTAGCGTAGCAACAACAAGACCTAAAAAAATCTTTGAACAAATAATGGTTCAAAATATTGCATTGGTATCAAGAAAAATCTTATGCTTGACACAACGAATCGTATCGCATCATTACAGAATACATGTTACCCTATCACATCCCTCATGGTCACACCCTCTTGGGGGTCATACGTTATAGTATTTGCATGTCAGGTACCTAAATTAGCCAAGCCTCTATGGCAACTGCAACAACAATGATGGCGGTCTAGGTGGCCTTGCATGCAACCTTAGCATAGCATCTTTACATCCATGGCGGTCGATTCAGCAACAATGATAGTGTAAAGGCCAAAATAACGATAACACAATGACAAAAAGTGTAAATCAAAGAAGCATAAAATAGAAAAAAACAAGAAAACAATGATAAAAGCATAAGAAAATAGAGAAGGCATAGTAGCCTACTGGGCCAACGACGTCTCCACTTGCACCTTGACTTGCACTTGTGACATCTACTCGAAGGTTTCCTGCACTTCATCGACCTTTACGTTCCTTCTTTGGAGCCATTACTCTGCTTGCTGACTCTTCTTTAGTTGCTATGCTACATCGCCTTACTCTTTGCTACGCTACATCACCTTACTCTTCGCTAACACAATCGCTCTACACTTAGAATGCAAGCTCCGCGTTGTCACGGAAAAATGATGAGTTACTAGGGGTGAACCCTTATTTATAACCAAAATCGTAAAATGGAAACTTGTCATTCTCTCTCTCTATTTAATGTGAAGCGTACCATACAGCATAGCATGCCCAGCATGATGCAGATACACTGTTCGCATTAATGAAGGTGGGACTGATTGTAAGCCTTCACATGCTTTGAGCTAGCCGTTCACCTTCCCAAAAAGATCATGTATTCTATTAGTCTGAAAAGACCTTAAACTAGCAGTCTTAGCATAAGTTCACTCTAGTTAGCAGTCTGGAAAGACCTTAAATTAGAAGTTTTGACTTTTTACACATTCGTGTTCACAGTCCAAAATGACGTTAAACTAGAGTTTTGCATTTTTACATTAGCGGGTTTACATGTTTACACTAGTGGCTCTCTGTTCTTTACACTGGTAGTTTTGCATTTTATGTCTAGGCAGCCCGTAATGATGTTAAACTAGCAGTTTCACATTTCACATCAGCAGTTTTGCATTTTCCTTTATGCCTTAGCGGTTGGCCATGACTTGAACTGGCAAGTTTTAAGCTTTGCATCACATTTTACTCATTACATCTTATTACTACTTTGCAAATTTTCTCCATACACGATTACTACGAATAGGTACATCTTAACTAGACTTTCATCTCATTTTGGTAGGTTGAGTGAGAATGGAAATCCATCATGATCTCTCTTCACCTTTAGCTTTAGCAGGTCCACACGGCAAGCTCGCGAGACAACTGAACCCAGACCTAATAGACTAGGAATCACCTGTAGTTAGCACTGTAGCATCCTTGGAAACATCCCCAGAATGGCCTGAGCATCTAGTTCAAACCCTAGATTTAGAGGCTTGGGATGTAACTGAGGATCCTCTCATCGAGATGCCTATGATGACATCTAGGGGGAAGTAAAAACGTTAAAACTTAGTTCCCTCCTAGATTCACAAACACACAAAGATGTAGGCAAAATTCTACAAGATAACATTGACAATTTTGCATGGTCACACAGTGACATGCTAGGTCTAAATCCAAGGCTGATACAACACAACATCATTTTAGACCTATGCATGAAAGCAGTCAAGCAGAAAGCTCACAAGGTCAAACTAGAAATAGCACTAGCTGTACGAGATGAAATCACCAAGCTTTACGAACCTGGTTTCATCTGGGCAGTTGATTACTTGGAATGGGTGTTTAACATCATTGCAGTTTCTAAGAAAACAGGAGCAATATGAATCTATATAGACTTCTAGGATCTAAACAAGGCAACAATCAAATACAATTTCCCACTTCTGAACATCGATCAACTCATTGACACTACGTCTGGTCATGCTTTATTATCCTTTATGGATGGTTTCTCTAGCTACAACCAGATTCGTATCAACCTAGAGCATCAGTTAACAACAACCTTCATGACCCCATGGGGTACCTTTTGTTACACTATGATGCCTTTCAGGCTCAAAAATGCCGGAGCAACCTACCAGCAAGCCATGACTTACATCATTAGTGACTACATCTTAGAAACATTGAACAACTATGTGAATGATATAGCAGTGAAATCTAAAGAAGCCGCTAATCATCCTCGCGATCTAGATGTAGTCCGCAAGTGTTGTCAAATGCACGATTGACACCTCAATCCTAAAAAGTGTGTCTTTGGGGTGAGAACTGGACACATGTTAGGGTTTGTAGTATTGGAGGCTAGAATACGAGTGGACCCTGATAAAGTTAAGGCCATCATCAACCTGGCACCTCCTACAAATCTTAAAGAACTGCGTGGGCTACAAGGTATAGTACAGTTCATCCAAAGGTTTATAGCAAGGCTAATGGACAAGTTACACCCTATGCAACATCTTCTAAAGAAAGGGATTAACTTGGAATGGACGACACAATGCCAACAAACCTTCGACGATCTAAAGAAAAACCTCTTGCACCTTTCGACTGTTTACCCACCGTAGAGGGATAAGCCTTTCTTCATCTACCTTGTAACCTCTAACACATCTATTGCAACACTGCTATGTTAGAAACGGGATGACGGATCTGAGATACCAGTGTACTATCTAAGTCATGCATTAATAGCATATGAAGCAAAATACAACGAGGTGAAGAGAAATTGTCTTGCCTTAGTGTTTGCATTAAAAACGTGGAGGCACTACTTGTTTCGTAGCAAAATTAACATTATTTGCAAAAGAAACATACTTAGGGCTATTAAAAACAATCTATATGAAAGCAGTAGGATAGCCCGGTGGAAAGCAATAACAGTGGAATTTGATTTGCACTATGTAAGCCAATCATTGACGAAGGGTCAACCAATAGCAACACAACTCATGACCTCACTCATCGATGACCAAGCGATCATCAACCCCAAATTCCCAGATGAGCACGTTAGCACTATCAATGTCATCCCGCCACATCTTGAGGCTACTTTACATTTAGACAGTGCATTGAGTACAAGAGGGGGTAGTGCGGCTGTTGTCATTTCATTCCCCTCTGGGGAAATGCATCCCTTAGGATATCATTTTGCATTCCCTTGTACAAACAATGTGGCAAAGTACGAGGGGTTACTCAGGGGCCTTCTAGCTTCCCAAGCATTAAGCATACAACACTTGGCAATTCGTGGAGATTCATAACTTGTTGTGAATCAAATCACTGAGGTCTACACCTGCAAAGCTACACACCTGCAATCCTATTGTGACCTAGTAAAAACCTTTCTCAAACAATTTGCAACTATGGATGTCCAACACGTGCCTCACAACGAAAACACCATAGAAGACGCCTTTGCCACTCTAGTGTTAAATATTCCATCACACTTATTTGCAAGTTTTCCGATCTCGATTACTGAGTGTACTGAGCCTATCACTCAGGTGGGACACGTAGCCTCTGTTAGTGTTGCGGATACTCAGGAATGGTACGTCAACATTAAAGCCTACCTACAACATGGCAAGCCCTAAGGAGAATTGAAATCTACCCAGAGAGATGTAGTCCGTAAGCATGCTCGAAAATATGTGCTCATGGGAGACATTGCTTTGTGTAGGCGCTCCTATGATGGGATATTGTTGGCATGCATAAATGAGGAGCAAGCACAGAAGGTGGTCAATGAAGTACATGAGGGACTGTGTGGTGGACACATAGCACCTAGGGCTATGGCTACAAAAATCAGATGTCTAGGGTACTATTGGCCTCTCATGGAGCGTGGCTACCTGGCCAAAGTCAAGACATGTGATATGTGCCAGTGATACACAAATCTCATACACGTTTCACTAACAGAATTGCACCTGACGCAGATTACATGGCCTCTCCAGCGATGGGGACTAGACCTCATAGGCCCTATCACGCCTAAGTTTTCCGCAGGGCATACTTCATCATCATAGCCATCGAGCATTTTACTAAGTGGGTGGAAGCTATTCCCCTGAGGAAGACTACATCTCAGTAGGTTTTCCACTTCATCTTGGACAACATCGTGGCAAGGTTTGGGCTTCCCATGGCTATGGTGACTGATAATGGGCCACAATATAGTAGTGCGGAAACCCGAACCTTCTGCAGAAATATTGACATCAAGAAATTATTCTTGTTGCCATACTATTTGTAGGCAAATGAACAAGCAGAGGATACAAACAAGTCCATCATCAACTTGCTAAATAAAATTCTTAACAATAGCAAGAGACGATGGCATGAGCAAATCCTCTATGTGTTGTGGGCTTACAGGATGACATGCAGGACTACAATAGGTAAAATACCTTATAGTCTTATTTATGGATATGAAGCTGTATTACCTCTTGAGTTGCAAGTACCAACACTTTAGATGATCCTATATAATGTCATGAGTGAAGCCCAAAATAATGAGTCGAGGATCATTGACCTTGACTCAATAGAGGAGGAGCACGCGCAAATGTTGAGTCGCATAGAACATTACTAGAATAAGCAAAGGCAAAAACATCATGAAAATCCACATCAACAGCCAATACAGAAGGGAGAACTTGTTCTTAAGGCTATCCGTGAGCATATGAACAAATTCTTAGCCAACTGGGAAGGTACATATATGGTCACAAAAGCCTTTGCGAATGGGGCCTTCAAGCTGGTGGACATGGACGATAATGAGTTTGGAAATCTAGTGAATCACTCATACCTTAAGCCATACTCCTTCTGATGCATGAGGTAGATAAGTAATCATTTGCTACTACGTAAAACTTGCAAAGCTCGTCCACTACGACATAAAACTGGCACAAGTAAGCCACCAATGTCCGCTACGAAGTAAAACTGGCACAACATGTCCGCTACGACGTAAAACTGGCATAGATAGTCTACCATGAATATAAACTGGCACAACTAGTCTTCTAGGACCTTTAACTAGCATAGATAGTCCACTAGGACGTTAAATTGAGACAGACAGTCTACTAGGACCTTAAACTAGCACAACGAAAGTCTGCTAGGACCTTAAACTAGCATAGTGACGGTATGCTAGAATCTTAAACTGGCACATACGGTGTGCTAGGACCTTAAACTAGCACAACAGTCTGCTGGAACCTTAAAATAGCACATCATGGTCTACCAGGACCTTAAACTAGGTTCACGAAACGTCCCTAGCATGCATCTACACCAATACATGACAAGTGAGCATGCATAGTTCCGACATGGGATGCGGTTTCAGAATGCAGTTCACAACACCATGGAAACACCCTTTGGAACATATGCAACGCCATTACTCTTGGCATCTTGTTGATCCTGGGGAGATGTCGTATGACATCATGCTGATCCTTCGGACCTATTGCCACCACGGCTCATCGCCATAGCAGTAGTTTCCCTAGTTAGCGCCTGCTGCTGGAGTTCCAGTAGTATTGTGGCCTAGCCACAATATTGTTAACCTCTAGCCCCTGACAACATTTGAGCTCAAAAGAAGTTTTGTTGTTGGGTAGCCAATCTCATAGTTGAATTGAGAATGCATGCCTTCGACAGGGATTCCTAATCATCTACATTCACAGCAACTCCTAGTGCCTTTGATGCTAGCTCCTCCACGCTGATGTTGCCAAGGCCGCTGCTGGCCTTCCTGGTTTGGATGCCGCATGTCTTAGCAACAACATCAGTTACTCCAATAGCATCCATAGTAGGACCTTTGCCTTTGTTTTACATCATGGTTGTTTCTCTTGGTTTTCTCTTTGTTATGTTTGTAGGGTGCGCACTAGAGGGGCATCGGTTGAAGGTGCGTCTCACCATGGCAGCAAATGCTACAGCATTATAAGGTGGTTGTCTTGACTAGCTTAGCTACTTTAGAGTGCACATCCTCCCTACCCTTTAAGCTCCCTTACCTCATCCCTTAAACCTGCAATTTCCACTCTCCCCTCTTTTACAAGCTTTTCTCGATGCTTGTCAAGCCCTCCCATATGGTCAATCACAAAGTCCATGACGTGTGCAACACAACTTTCTGAATGGGAAGCATCTGTAGGCAGGTTAAAGCCCCACGTGGATGTAACACAACTCATCTTGGGAAAGAAACACCTGTCCTACAATAGGGTTGTTTGCAAATTTAGAGGCAAAATAGTAAAAGGCAAAAGTGTAAGAGAGCAAAATCTCACGGAAAAAAAAATGTGCCTAAAATAAATGGCACATAAGTTGTCTCACAAATACCCTCTCTAAACATTTCAATGAGGGGTTGAAGGTTAGAAAAAGCAAAGATGACCATGCAAAAAACTCCCTCACAAGCACTCCAACAAGGGATTCTGCTAGGTTTCATCTTTACCCTTCTCCCGAACCTCCTTCCCTCTACGTAACTCCTCTCTTTCCCCCACATAATGGATGCAAGACTCTTAAGCATAGCTAAGCGACATCTTGACAATCACCGAAGAACATTGTTATCATTTTTTCTTCCATGGTGTTTCGTATTCTTTGTTGATGTCTCTTGGGTCCATCCTCTTGACATCGATAAAGAGGGGCCAATGAAACACCCTAAAATTTCAAGGAATTCTTGCTTTACCAAGTTCTTGGAATCTAGGCAGTGTCATGTCACTTCGGCAAGAAATGGATGCTCCGAGTTCAGACTATCTAGTTCGACAAATTTTCTACGTCTAGTGTTGACAGGCCTAACAGACTCTCTTGTCTGCTCACTTGGGAAGTTCATCCAGTTGATAGTCTACTTAGAAGTGATGCATAGGGTTGTCGGTGGTGCTCAAGATGCACAAAAAAGTTCAGAAAATTTTCTAAGTCAAGAAGTTTGCTACGCTACGCTATGCTATGTAGTGTAGCAAGCCTCAAAAGATAGTTGTGGGACGAAGTGCTACGCTACGCAGCGTAGCAAAAGCAAGATAGAAAGGCCCAACTTGCTTGGTGATTTCAAGTATACTTAGCAGGCACCCTTGGCCTTCCAAAGTCATTTGCATCATTTGAACTTCAAGCCTTTTAGCAAACTCAGCGAATAAGGCAGCAAAAGATGGAGGCTATGTCAGTTGCTATGCTACGCTATGATATGTAGCATAGCATAGCGTAGCGATGATGCAAGAAAGACAAAGGCATCTCAGGAGACAAGATCAACAAGTTCAAAGGATTCACATTGCAAAGAACAAAGTTTGCAAATTGCCAACATTTTTGTAGTTAAGGCCAACTGCTACGCTATGCTATACTACATAGCATAGCATAGCGTAGCAAACACGTAGAACCAGTCAGAACAGTTCAAAGGTTTTTAGCGCATGCAGTCGACTCCAAAGAAATTTTCTCCTTCAAACTATTGGCTACGATATGCTACGATGCATAGTGTAGCAGAGCTACTATGCCACATCAACATGCTACACTCCAAAGTGTAGTACAGCATAGCAGGCAACACAACATAGTAATCTGCTATGCCACGGCAACACGATATGCTCCAAAGCGTAGCATAGTGTAGTAGGGATCATAGCGTAGTAATTTGCTACGCTATGCCAACATGCTACGCCTTAAAGCATAGCATAGCATAAGAGGCAGCTACACTACATCAATGTGCCTCCCTCCTTGTCTATGTTGTTGGCACACATCTCCATGTTATGACAGTGCAATTACAACATGGAAGGCTCGTCAAGCAATCAGCTCTGCATGTCCATGTAGGATAAACATGTCAACACCTTATGGGTCTGGGGTACATGGCATCCAAACCACACTTCCCACATGCACTTGGCCCTATAAATACCTTGACGAGCAACGCTCAAAGGGTTGGTTGGCAAATAGGTTGGTTGAGAAAGAAGGGAAAAAGGATTAATGAGTTGGCAAATTAGCGTTCGTGAGGAAATTTAAGCAACAGTTGCAATTCTTGTTGGAAAATGTTAGCAAAATTTCATTTGGCATTTTAAGAACAAACTTGAGTAGTTGGTAAATTCTATTAGTGGTTAGCAAAAAATAAACTCCATTTTTTTTAGGCTAACCTTGTTAGCCTTGTAGTGCTTTTGCATTTTTGGCTCTTGAACCGACATTTAGGTACATTTTTGGTTTGCTTTTGAGCGTCCTGGTTACTTTTGGGATCTCTGTGCTTCCCAGTGTTGTGCAACGAATTGTATCCACTTTGACAGAGTAAAGTCATAATCTTGAAGCCGTGCATTTTCTTATCTCTAGTTTACTTTGCTTTTCTTCTTGTCATTACATTTTTACATCATTTTCATCTCCTCGCATTTAAAACTTATTATTTTTTTCTATAAGAATTTATTTTAATTCATACGTTTGCAAAAGGTTATAGTAACACTGATTAAGTCCCTGTTTGATCAACTAGACCATTTAGGGTGCCAAGTTTCCATTTTATCCAGCACGACCCTCATGTAGATTTGGGGTTAAAACTATCATGACCAATGACCTCTCAGTGTTTTCCAACTGTCGACATTGTCAGTCGCTACAGAACATAAGAATTACAATCTAATTAAGGATTTGAAGAAAATTAAAGCTAAAATTTTAATATATGATCTTCTATAGTTTAAAAAAATGAAATATGTGATCCAAGAGATAGTTCTTAGACCAGAAACCAATAAAGGAAAATCTCCAATCCCTGAAAGGAAGCTTCACTTCACAGAAATTCCTAACACACTATTAGTATAGAACACAGACAATTCTATGTCAAGTAAGAAAGATCAAGCCCCTATCTTGACGACTTTGATTATTTTAGGAAAGAATGTCCATAATTGTTTGATAGATTATGGTGAAACTATTAGTGTCATGCCTCTTAAGGTATGTAAGGCTTTAGGAGCACAAATGATATCACAAAAAAAAAGTGTGATTCAACTTGATGGATCGTACATAGCTATAATGGGGTCATTAAAGGAGTGAAAGTGAAACTTAAATAATACGCTACATTTACATGTTACACGGATATCGTAGTAGTTGATATGTCTCCTACTTGTGGTGTGCTCTTATCTAGGACTTTTGGAGACAACTGTGGGGGCGTCTTTAAGTCAGATTTCTCAAAATTGTTAATCCTTATCAAAGGAAAATATGAATATATGATTATACCAAGAGAACCCTTTTATAAGGAAGTGGTAATAATTTTTTATCAATAGAGTAAATCTCTAGGAAATCCAAATACCAACCCTTTTGTTGGAGTGGTTGAGTTAGGATTTGACAAATATTTAATGAATGATGATATAGGTGAATCTTCAGGCATAAACCCTTCTGTGTGCACTTATTCTACTCAACATTATCAAGCTTTTAGAGAGTGTGAAAAGGTGTATGAAGATACTTTGCCATACCATCAACATGATGGAAGAACTTTTCTTTTGGATGACCCACCACCATTAGGAAATGATAAGGACATAAGTAAGATTCTAACCAATGAAATATTAGAAGATGAGCCAAATTTCGATGATGATCATTGCTACCTTGATTAGAGGGCTGATTTTTCAGATTTCACTAAGTTAAACACTTGGATACTAAGAGTGGATAACACCTCTTCCAAGAAATGATGTGGAGCAAGAATAATGCTTATACCTCTTGGTGAAGCTCTTATCCTTAAAGCCATCAATTTCACACAACCTATGACTAACAACATGGTCGAATATGAAACACCTATATATGGGATCAAGTTAGCTCAATATTATGACTTGTCCAAACTTAAAATCTATAGTGACTCCTAATAGTAAACTAAGTCAATGGAAAATTTGATGATAAAGATGTCACTATGAAAGAAAATAAAGCTTATATTCTTGAACTTTTTAAAGAGGTTCAAACACGTAACCATCAAACATATACCAAGAGAGAAAAATTATGTTCCTAATGCACTAGTCCAAATGGCCCCACATTGGATGTCCCATTTAAACACAATGTTTGGGATTCAGAAATTGTTCTTAAAAAGGTAAAGTCCTATTTTATCCTTGATAATGTCTTTTTTTTTCAAGTGTTTGATGATGATGACCATGTTTGTAAATTTATTTTTTCTAAAGGAGAGCTTAGTGGTCAAGGAGATATACCAAAGAATGTCATTTTCTTAAACAAAATATCTCTTGAAATAGTAGTTAGGGAAGCATTATTTGATGACTTGCACACCAAGATTATAGAATTATCTAACAACACTAATTGGAAAATGTTAGCTAAGATTGAAACAATTTAAATTCAAAAGAAAGAAAGACAAAACCTTGTTAAAATAGAAGTTTGTTTACATCTAGATAAAAGACAAAGCCTGGTTGAATTACTACATGAGTTTAATGATGTTTTGGCTTGGACTTATGAAGACCATAGAACATTCAATCCATTAGTGATGACACATATAATCCCTCTTAGGCTAGAAACAAAACCATTCAGGTAAAAACTTAGACCTATAAATCCAAACATTGAAGCCCTCATGAAAGTAGAAATTGACAAGCTCCTAGAATTTAAAATTATTTATCCAGTGAGACACTCTAGTTGGATATCAAACTTAGTACTTGTTAGGAAACCTACTAGTGAATTAAGGTTATGTATTGATTTTTGTAACCATAATACTTCTTGCATTAAGGATAATTATCCACTCCCTCTTATGGAGGAGCTATTGCACATCGTGAATGATGCACAAATGTATTCCTTTTTAGATGGGTATTTAGGATATTTTAGTAAGTAATAAACACCAATATAAAATGGCTTTTACGAAAAAATGAGGAACGTTTCAATTAGCTAAAATGCTCTTTGGCCTCATAAACACTGGTTCCACCTTTTAAAGAGCTATAGACAAAACTTTTAAGGGGCTAATTAGGAAGCGCATTATTATCTACCTAAATGACTTAACCATTTTCTCCAAAGATCGAGGTATGCAGCTTAGAGACCTTAGAAACATTTTTATAAGATGTAGGTGATACAACATCACCTTGAATGCAAAGAAATCCATCTTTGGAGTTTAAAGTGGTAAATTTCTGGGTCATATAGTGACTAAAGAAGGGATTGTAATTGATTCTGAGAAAGTGAATGCAATTTTAGAAGTACCTTACCCTTTATCCAAGATTGATCTAAGGGCTTTCTTTGGGAAGATTAGTTTCATTAGATGATTTATCCCCATTTATGTTGAATTAGTCAAATCATTGAATGAGATGCTTAAGAAAGATAGTAATATGCATTGGACAGAGAAAGAAAGAATTATTTCCTCATTATTAAAGAGGCCATTATAGATTCCCTTATCTTAGCTTCTCCTTATTATGAAAATGATTTCTACTTATATGCTTTTTCTAGTAATGTTATTGCCACTATTATCTTAATCCAAGATGTAGTTGATCAAGGTGAGAGACCCATAGCTTTCATGTCTGCATCTTTAAAGAATGAAAAATTAAAATACTCATCCATAGAGAAGCAATTGTATGTTGTAATAAAATCCTTGAAGAAATTTCACTACTACTAGTTAAACACAAAGGTTTTTTTCATTGTCATTGTCCTTGACCTGGCCACCATTGCTTTTGCTAAATGGATTATGAAGTTGTAAGAATATGATATTCAATGGAAGGTAGCCAAGTTAGTTAGAGGGAATGGTCGTGCCAAGCTAATACCAAAGCCTCAACTTCAGAATGTTGCAATGCACTTGAACATAAAGAATCAATTTCTCTTCACATGTTACCCATTGATGAGGAAAATGATATCCCATTTGCTCCTAATCGATTGTACAATCCATGGTATGGTGATATCAAGTTTTATTTAAACTATCATCATTGTCCCTCAAATTTACATAGATATTAGGGAGAGCCTTTAATATCAAAATGTTCTAAATTCACTCTAAGGGATATGCCTTAAGTTCTTGAACTGATAACAAGCTGACAATGGTCTAAAACAACTCCACGAGGAAGGACATATAGGATACTGCTCGTTAGTTCATAAAATCATGAGAGTTGGTTATTATTTGCCTACTATGATCAATGACACTCACAAGCTAGTTAGAACTTGTGTCTAATGTCAAATTTTTAAGGGTAAAGATCCCAAGAGTGTAGCCCCTCTATAGCCTATAATAGAAACTAGATCATTTGCACAATGGGCTTTAGATTTTATCAGAGTGATCAATCCTTTGTCTACTACCCTACAAAAATTTATCTTAATAGCCATTGATTATTGCACACATTGGTTAGAAGCAAAATCAACTAAAACCACATCATCTTGTGAGGTTATTCACTTCTTAGAAAATGACATAATCTCTAGGTATGGGTGTCCTTACACTTTAGTAGTTGAAAACAGACCTGCCTTCGTCTCCATAGAGTTTACAAATTGGGCTAGAGATCATAATGTCATTATCAAGGTGGTAACCAAATATTATCCACAGGGTAATGGTTTGGGTAAGTTCTCTAACAAAATTATATTAGATGGAATTAAGAAAATGATCACAAAAACCCACAAGCATGAAGAACTAAAATGGGTAGTTTGGGTAGATACGATTTGTTATAAAGAATTGAACAAGATTACACCATATGATTTAGTGTACGGACAAGAATTAATATTTCCAATAAATTTACAAATTCCTACATATTAGTTCTTCTTAGACTATTTACCAACTAATGAGAATCTAATATCATGTACATATGGCATTTGGAATCTAGATCTTAAAAGGATCAAAGTAATAAAAAATCTGTGTGGTCATCAACAATTTGTCAAAAGATGGTTTAATAAGAAATATGTAGCTAAATTTTTTCAAGTAGGCAACTTGGCCCTTAAAATGGATAGAACATTTGGTCAAACTTGCCCTTAAAACTAAGTTTTCTCCTATGTGATTTGGTCCATTCCAAATAACAAACGTTGTTGGCCCCAATGTGTAAAAAATTGCTAATTTGCAAGGACATAGGTTACATAGGAATTTTAATGCATTTTATTTGAAGAATTTTTACTCAAGTGCCCTACTTGGGCACTTAGTAGATCCTTAGTTGCATGCTTTCTTCCCTTTCACCATGCATTTCATTTGTATATAGTTGCATTTGCATGTTTTCTTTACATTGCATCATCTCTTTCTTAGCATATTGGCTTTGATTTGATTTGTGCTTTTCATATGATTTTAGTAATCATTATGAACGTTTGAGTTACTAGAAATTGGATCATCATAACACCATTTGAAAATAATGCTTTATATGATATATCTATTATATAAAATCTCCTTTATATTATATTTTTCAATAGTGCTATGATTCTTCCTAGTCAATTTCAAGGTTTTAGTTTTATTTGTATGTTGGATTATGGAGGACAGGATTTATGCTAACTTCTCATGTAATCATCATGATCATGTGATTGTAGGATATGTGACATTGGAGAATGGTTAGCCGCAATCACTAGGTGACCTTGGAAAATTCTTTTTCGCCTCTCATAAGCCCCAACCCTCAAGTGTGATAATCCATGGCTATCTTGTGATCAATAAGGTAAAGTATGTTCATCTCCACTTGAGAATCCTTAGCCACCCAAGAGACCTACTATGATATTATTAGATTGTAATTAAAGTCACATACATGAGGGTTGAACTACACCATAGGCAAAGTTTTGAAAGGACTATGTTCTTTGGCAATGAAGCTAATCAGACAAACTCGTGTTGGAATTCCTACCTTAATAATGAAGTACACCATGAGCAAAGATTCCTCAAAAATAAATAAATGAATAAATAAAAGAAATAAGGACCATGTTCATTGGCAGTGTAATAAGTTCTTGAGTGTGATGGGGTTTGGCAGCAATCCTTACCCTAGCCTTCATTCCTCTTTTAAACTTGTTTTCCCAAAATTCAAAAAAAATAAGAAGCAAATAATCCATTTTCATCCATTCCCTTTCAAAATGTTAAAAAAAAGTGTCCCAAGGAAAAATTCAAAAGTTATTGTTAGCCATGATCTAACTTGAGCCTGTCCTCCTCATTAAGTTTAGTATAAGTCTCATGCTCAAAGTAGTCCACATTTGAATTTTACCTTGTGAGAAGATTGGGAATGTGATCTTAATTTTATATATATATATATATATATCTATGTAGTTAAAATAATTAATTATATATTTGGATTTTAATTAAATAAGATGGTATGGTAAAGTTGACCCATGTCTAATTCCCTTTTGATGATATGGTTATTTTAATCATGTTTACATAAATATAGTTTACTTAAAAGTTTCAATTTATTCAATTTGTGATATTTTTGATTCTCCATCTATTGCATTTCCTTTTAAAAATTTTGTGATTTTTATTAACCTTGCACTTACATGCAATTAAAGTTTGGAAGCTAAGTGTTGATGCCAACCTCACCCATGCTAGGCATGAGGCCATGATGAACAACATTAATCTTGAACAAATAGTAATTCATAGACATACATAAGAAAGGCTAGCATTCATTCAACATTAGCATGGGATAGTTTTGTATATCTCACCATAAATAATTGAATTGAACTTGTGAATTCTACATGCAAATTTTTTATCAATAGTGACTTGATGAGAACTAGTACATCGGTCTCTTTGAATTTTTTTTATAATGCTATTGTCAGTAAATCTTACTATTCATGGACTACTAGAAATATGTGAAGCTTAAAGTTTTTACATTTTTGCACTAATAGGTTTTATGATGTTAATTAGGATAGTACACTTACATATATTGATTCATGTATTTGTGAAGCTTCTTGGGTGTCTCTAGGATTTTTAATTATTTACTAGGTACATCATGATACATGCAATGAAGCAAGATTAAAAAAAAATACCTACTAGAAACTTTGTACCAATTTTGAATTTTCTTAATCCAAAAAAAATTATTATTAAGTTGATGCCCAAAAAATAGATGATTATATGAATCATCTGTTGTGGACGTGGATGTTATAGGTGGCACATTGCTATAATTTACATGGAATGTGGGCATTTAAACCAGATGGAGGTAGGGCATCTAGGAGGATCAAAATTTTTAGGACATAGAGAACCAAGGTAGAAAGATCTGTTGGCCTTCTCCCTCTCCAATAGGACAACATTGAACTATCTACAGTGATGGTGATAATAGTTAACATGGTAGTCTAGTCTCAAACAATGGTCAACTAGTAGATGATTATAGGTAATGACGACACTCATGTTGAGCTAGGTAATGATGCATGTACCAGGTAAGGTGTGTGTGGCTACACTCAACTATAGCAGGGTTTTCTCTTCCTTTTTCTTGCAAGTGATGATGTGTGCATGGCTAGCGTCAAAAAATGGGATTGAGCCTCTCCTTCTACAGGTTTGAAGTAGCAACACACGATGCAACAAATGGTGGTTAGTAGTGGTGGATTTGTATAGTAGATAGTAATGCGTTAGGTTTTGTTTTCTCCCTCCCAATGATAGCAGTTGCGGCTACGTGTGGGAGACATGTCTATAGCATGCAAAGCATACAATAGCAACATCTGCCTCTCTCCTTCCTTCCTTAGTAGGAGGCAGTGGATAGAGAAGTTAACACAACAATGGGAAACAAGGGCATGTATTGTTTGCACATGAAAATGACATTAGTGATGCATTGCAAGTTCTGGGTGGCACATGATAGTCTACCCAGGTGATGGTAATAGCATGTGGTAGTAGGGAACAAGGGGTGGTAGCACGTTCCCATAGTAGGGACGATCTTCCTCTCTCTTCTAGAGCTACAGGCATGTGTAGGATGGCTACAATAAGCAGTCTCTCTCTCCTTCCTCCCCTTTTCACATGATGATGATGATGTGTTCTAACAGCATACATGTAGCAGGTGGTTGGTGGGTGATTAGAGTAGATCTATCACTCTTTCTCTCTCTTGCACTATTTTTCTCTGTTCCTCTTCGATGATGGTCAAGATTTTCTTGCCCAACAGTGGGCAAAATTGATAGTGATGGACTGGTAGCAACAACATGGGATTAGGAAAAATTTTATTTTTTAGATACCTATTGTATTTTTGAATTTCAAGATAGTCATTAAATTTAAATTCCCCAAATGTTTTACTTGGTTTATTGTTTTGGAATGTCACATAGCCTTCTCTAGCTAAGACTATTCTTGGGTTTCCATACCCATAAAGGAGGCACCCTAGGTAGTAGTCTCCTCAAATGAGTTCTTTTCCCAGTGTTGGTACATTTGAAATTTACGCATCAATAGGTTCCATGAGTGAATGATGCAGATTTCATTGGTGGAATCTACAAGAACCAAATATTTTGGCTTTTTTGAACTTTGAATTTTTTGGAGTTTTGGTTCCATGGATATTCCAAGTGTCTACAACCTTTGTGAATGAGTGGGGACAAGGTTAATATTGTTTCTGTCAAGCAATTACAAAGCCTATGATGTGGTAGGTGAGGGCATGATATGTATGATGTGAATGTTTTATTGATGTACATGGATAATGTGTTGTCATGCACATGGATGTGTTTCATGTTGACATCCATGCATGTTCATGTTGACAATGATAGACTGTAAATTGCACATGCTTGCATCCCTATTAAACTAGTGAAAGGATTTGTATTGTGGTTGGTTGACATAGATGGCATTGTCGCTTTCTACATGATGGATCGACATGAAGGGACAATACAAATTTCATCAATGGAATCTATAAGAACCAAATATTTTTACTTTTTTAAATGTTAAATTTTTTGGAGTTTTAGTTCCATGGATGGATGATGCAGATTTGTTGGTGGAATCTACAAGAACTAAAAATTTTCGCTTTTCTATACTTTGAATTTGTTGGTGTTTTAGTTCCATGGATATTTCAAGTGTTTTCAACCTTAGTGGATGAGTGGTGATAAGGTCGTTGTTGTTTCCATTAGGTAATTACAAAGCTTATGATGTGCTAGGTGAGGGCATGCATATGTATGATGTGAATGTTTTATTGATGTACATTGATAATGTGTTGTCATGCACATGGATGTGCTTCATGTTTTATTGATGTACATCGATAATGTGTTGTCATGCACATGGATGTGCTTCATTTTGACATGCATGCATACTCATGTTGACAATGATAGACTACGAATCGCACATGCTCACATCCCTATTACATCTTTAAAAGGATTTGGATTGTGGTTGGTTGACATGGATGGTATTGTTCCTTTTGTGTGGTGGATCGATAGTAAGGGATGATGAAAATTTCATTAGTGGAATTTGCAAGAACCTAATATTTTTGCTTTCTTGGACTTTAAATTTTGAGTCATGGTTCCATGGATGGACAATGTAGATTTCGTCTATGGAATCTACAAGAACTCGATCTTTTCGCTTTTATGAACTTTGAATTTTTTGAAGTTTTGGTTCCATGGATATTCCAAGCATTTGGAACCTGACTGGATGAGGGGTGATAAGGTTACCATTGTTCCCATTAGGTAATTACAAAGCCTATGATGTGCTAGGTGAGGGCATGGCTATGTATGATATGAATCTTTTATTAATGAACATAGATAATGTGTTGTCATGCACATGGATGTGTTTCATGTTGACATGCATGCATACGCATGTTGACGATGAAAAACTATGAATCACAAACGCTCACATCCCTATTAAACTTGCAAACGGATTTGGATCATGGCTGGTTGACATGGATGGTGTTGTCGCTTTTTGCGTGGTGGATTGACACAAATGGATGTTGCAAATTTCGTTGATGGAATCTATAAGAACTTGATATTTCACTTTTCCAAACTTTAAAATTTCTGGAGTTTTAGTTCCATGAATAGATGATGTAGATTTTGTTGGTGGAATCTGCAAGAACCTCATATTTTCACTTTTCTGGACTCTAAATTTTTTGGAGATTTAGTTTCATGGATATTCCAAGCATTTGTAACCTTAGTAGATGAGTAGTGATAAGGTTACTATGCTTCCCATTAGCTACTTATAAAGCCATGATGTGCTAGGTGAAGGCATGGACATTTATGATGTGAATGTTTTATTGATGTGCATGGATAATGTGTTGTCATGCACATGGATGTGTTTCATGTTGACATGCTTGCATACTCATGTTGATGATGATAGACTACAAATCACACATGCTCGCATTCTTATTAAACTTGTAAAAGGATTTGGATTTTGGTTGGATGACATGGATGGCATTGTTGATTTTTGAATAATGGATCGACACAAAAGGATGATGCATATTTCATTGGTGGAATCTATAGGAATCTAATATTTCCCTTTTCTAGACTTTAAATTTTTTGGATTTTCAGTTTCATGGATGGATGATGTAGATTTCATCGATGGAATCTGTAAGAACCAAATATTTTCACTTTCTTGGACTTTGAATTTTTTGGAGTTTTAGTTTCATCAATATTCCAAGAATTTGCAACCTTGGTGGATGAGTGGTGATAAGGTTACTATTGTTCCCATTAGGAAATTACAAAGCCTATGATGTGCTACATGAGGGCATGGGTATGTATGATGTGAATGTTTTATTGATGTACATGGATGTGTTTCATGTTGACATGCATGCATACTGATGCTAACGATGACAAACTACAAATTACACATGCTTGCATCTCTTTAACTTGCGAGGTCATGCGACTATCACCCTCTTGCAGTCCTAACCAAAAGGCCCAAACCATCCATAAGGGAACAAGTGCTTTTAATCTGATGCAATTAGAAGGAAGATGATCATCTAGAAGGTGAAAGATCAATCAAAAGGCATTAAGACCTTCCATAAGGGAAGAATTTCTTGAAGATCATAGCTTTTGGATTGCATAGGGTAAACCAAAAGAAAGATCTTGGTAAATTGTGAACATGTGCTATGAGCACACTCCCAGAGTCCATATTGGAAGGCACTCAAACCTTTTGGTAGGGAAAATTTTCTTGAAGATTGTGGGTTTTGGAAGGTAAAGGGTCATCCAATTGTAAATTGTAGCTAAATTACAAGGCTATGCAACTAGCATCCTCCCACAATCCCAATTGGAAGGCATCGAAAGCTTTTAGAAGGGAACAATTTCTTGTAATTTGATGCAACCTGAATCAAGATGCTCATCCAGAATGTAGAAGATCAACTAGAAGGCATTAAGACCTTCCAGAATGAAAGAATTTCTTGGACATTATGCCTTCTGAATGCCAAAGGATCAACAAGAAGAAAGGTCTTGGTAAATTGTGAGCACATGTTATTAGCATCCTATCACAATCCATATCGAAAGCCACTTAAGGCTTCTAGTAGGGAATAGTTTCTTAGAGATTGTGAATCTCAAAAGGTAGAGGATCATTCAGTTGTAAACTATAGCTAAAATATCAGGTGGTGTAACTCGCACCCTCTTGTACTCCCAACTAGAAGGCACAAAGACCTTCCAAAAGGGAACAATTGCTTGTAATTTAATGCAACCAGAAGGAATATGGTCATCTGAAAAGCCAAAGATCAATTAGAAGGCATAAAGAATTTCTAGAAGGGAACAATTGCTTGGAGATTATGGCTTCCAGAAGGCAAAGGGTCATTCGGTTATAAATTGTAGCTAAACTGTGGGGTAGTGCAACTTGCACCCTCTTGAAGTTCCACTTGGAAGGCACAAAGACCTTCTAGAAGGAAATAATTACTTGTAATTTGATGTAACTAAAAGGAATATGGTCATCTAGTAGGCCAAAGATTTATTGAAAAGCATTAAGATATTTTGGAAGGGAAGAATTGGTTGGAGATCGTGCCTTTTGAAAGGTAGAGGGTCATTCGGTAGTAAGGTATAAGTTGTGAGCATGTGCTACTAGCATCCTCCTGCAATTCCTATTGGAAGGCACTCAAATCTTCTAGAAGAAAAAAATTGCTTGAAATTGTGGCTTTCAGAATGTAGAAGGTCATCTAGTTACAAAATGTAGCTAAACTACGAGGTGTGTGACTAGCACCCTTCTATAGTCCCAATTGAAAGACACAAAGACCTTCTGGAAGGAAAAAATTGCCTGTAATTTGATCCAATAGGAAGGAAGATGATCATCTGGAAGGACAAAGATCAACCGAAAGGCATTAAGACCTTTTGAAAGGGAACAACTGCTTAGATATTGTGGCTTCCAAAGGGTAAAGGATCATTCAATTGCAAACTGTAGCTAAACTACAGGGTGGTATGACTAGCACCCTTATGTAGTCTGAACTAGAAGGCACCAAAACCTTCTAGTAGGGAACAATTACTTGTAATGTGTTGCAGCTAAGATGGAGAGGATCATTTAGAATGCTAAAGATCAACCAAAAGGCATTAAGACCTTTTGGAAAGAAATAATTGGTTGGAGATTATGGCTTTCGAAAGGCAAAGGGTCATTCGGTAGCAAGGTATAGGTAAACTACGAGTACTACTAGCATCCTCTTGTAGTCTTTACTAGAAGGCACTCAAACCTTTCAATAGGGAACAATTGCTCAAAGACCATGGCTATTAGAAGAAGAGGATCATCTTGAAGGCTAAAGATCATTTGGAAGGCATTAATACCTTTTAGTTGCAAATAATTTCTTGGAGATTGTGGCTTCTAAAAGGTAGAGGGTCAACCAAGAGCAAGGTTAGGTATACTACAAGGAATTGCACAGTGGCACTCTTTGAAAGGTATAGGTTCATTCAGAAGGAATTCAAACCTTTTGATAGGGAATAATTACTTAGACACTCCACCTGAACTAGAATTTTGAAATGTTTTGTGCCTTTCGGTACACCAAAATTACAAGAAGTTTTCATCTTCTACCTAAGACCAAAACCCAAAATCCTAAAGTAATGCTATGGTTCAATCCCATTGTAACACAATGTTTAAATTAACATCAAACATTAAATCATAAATGAAAATTACATACTTTGTCTAATAATAAACATGAAAACTTTTATGCTTCCTATTGTCCTTCTTAGGTTTTCTAGTTATCATACTTAATCTTCATGTAATGACTATTCATAACGTTTCCAATTAAATACTAAGTTTACAACACAAGTGATGGTATTCCAAGAGATTTTTGTACCTTGGACAGTGATTTTTACTCTTTGATTTTATACGTTCTTAGTTGTTTGACTTATCAAACATGAAAAATTTTACAAATCCTAATGTCATAAGGTTTCCAACTCAACATACTTAATTATCATCTAATGACTATTTAAAACTTTTAAAATTAAATACTAATTTTACAATAGAAGTGTTGATATCCTAAGAGGTTATTTTGCCTCAGGTGTTAATTTATAGTTTTTCTTATTATATGTTAGGATGTTTTTAATATGCTATGGTTATTGGAAGGTAATCCTACTCACAGTGTATCATAGTTCATGGACTAAAGTCTCCCAGAAGGTGTCATGCCTTCTAGTTGGGGTAAATTTCACACATTTTTGGACTTCTAGATGATCAGACTATATTCTAGTTAAAATTGTGTGCAACTGCTACTCTTAGTAGCTTACACTTTCTAAAATGCTATGGTTGTTTTGTAATTCTTATGTGATATCCCCATATAAGGCTTGGAATTGAGGACAAGACTTCTCAGAATGTTATCTGGTGTTATGTAACCAATAATATTCACTAAGGGCTACTTTTTCTAGGTTTCCATTTGCCTCATTATGTTGATTTCTTGTTTTAACATTGTTGCATTTTAGTTCAATCACTTCATTAGAAAGCTTTTGTAGGATGGTTAAGAATTTGTTCATTGGAGGTTGGTTCTCAACTTTAGGTAAGTTAAAGGCTTATGTTGTCTCAATGTTAGGGATAGAGGGTATTGGTGTAGAGACACCTCTTCTAATCCTTTTGTTCTACCCTACATACTATGTATCCTTTTGAGTTGATTTTGTTGAGGATGATTCATGGATGTTTTGGCATGTTTGGAGGTGTTTTTGGCTCATTTTAATAAGTTGAGGAGGTTCCAAGATCTATGGGGACTTTTTGGAAGGCATTAAGAGGCTTTTGACATTAAAATGAGCACTTTTGTTTTTGGCACCTTTAGAAGAGATGTCTCCCAAGAAAGAGAGATGTATCCCCTAAAGAGTAGACATTTACCAAGAATAGTAAGTGTTCTAGAAAAGCCAAAGATGACCTAGACACATGGGAAAAATTTTGAAAACATTGTACTAATTTGGAAAATATACAAAGCAAGATGAAAATAGTTAGGGAGAAGGTGAGAAGAATTGGGAAACATCTAACGAATCTCAAGTTGAGTTGAGGAAAGGTTTCTAGGATTTTTACCTTCTGATTGCTTATAAATATTGATGTAATTCACCATTTTAGGAGTTTTAGTACCAAGTTCCATAGTTTCAAGGGCCAAATTGCAAATGCCACTAAATGTTCAACACCTCTTATGCTCCAAACTTCTCTTAAGGGGTTAAAATTAAGTGAGGAAATTGAAGGCTATCATCAAACCAAATACATGACCCATCCATATGAACCTAGAGATGAGTAGTTAAGGAAGTACAAAGCCATGGAGGAAAGACATGAACAAGACAAAGGAAAGATAGTTAATTTTAATATTGTCTTGGAGGAGCTTGATGGAGATGCATTCATTATTGAACAACTCCCCCACAATCATGAGTTCCAATCATAGATGCCTATCTTTCGACTAGATGAACTTGTTAGAAATAAATCACACTCTGAACTAGCAAAGAAGCTTAAGCAAGAGGTGAAAGACTCAAGGTACAAGTAGGAATCAAGGCCAAGAGTTCTTTCTAGATCCCACAAAGATGAACATTAGAGGACAAACCAACATCATTCTTCTACATTCTCATTTGCATCCTCACAATCATTAGAAGACTTTGAAACAAGGAGGTGAATGTTTAAGGACCATGATAGGGAAGAGAGGAGAACTCATGCTTGCCATGATCATCATGATCATTATTTAGGACATTTTGATTTATAAGATGAAGAATATGAGCAACAAAGATGAGGAGATCATAGAAATCATGAGAGGAATGAGCACAAAAAAGGGGTATTACTATAATAGAGTGCATGAACCATATCAAGATGATGAACCCCTCATGGTAACTCATAGTATGATTAACATCTAGGAATCTATTCACATTCCAGCCAAGCATGTGAGGGATAGTTAAATTAAATAGTTAGAAATGAACAACATGCTAAGATTTGAAGGTGGTTATAATGCTAATCCACAACATCACCTTCAAGATTTCCATAATTCCTTTGTGCTAAAAAACATTGATAGTGATTGACAAAAGTTAAAGCTGTTTCCTAGAATACTTGTGAAGGAGGTAGAGTGCTAGTATAGGTCACTAGAACCTAAATTAATTAGATGATGGAGTATCATGCTTGAACTCTTTAATTAAAAATATCAAACTTATTCACAAGTTTCTAACTTAAGAAAATAAATCTAGGGATGGAAGTAAGGGACTCATGAGACCCTTGATGTAGCAATGGCTAGATACTATTCACTATTGCACAAATGCCCAAGCCATATATTTTCACCAAGGGAATAGCTCATGCACATTGTAGATGGGATGTAGAGCAAAACCAGAGAGACTCTTGGGGTTTACGGCCAAGGTAAGTTATTAGAAATGACCATCCATCGCATGCAAAGACTAATGAACCAAGGAAAAAAGGAGAGAGATGAGATAAGAAAGAGAGAAATGCTTGAAGAGTATAATAGAGATACACCAATTTAAAAAAGAGATGCAAAAGTCTATGATACAGAAGAGGAGGATACCTTGGATCAGGCCATCTAAAAAAAGACTCTACTAATCTAGAAATTTGTAAATGACATCACAACCAAGGTAGAGAAAATATGGGATTTTTTTGATGAAAAATTTGCAACTACATTGAAAATTATGGAGGAAAGAACTAAGAAAGCCTTTGGAAAATGCAAATACAAGAGGAAAAAGAAATAATCTAGATAGAAAGGCAAAGCTGCTTCAGTGGCTGAGTGCTTAGACACTAGCTCCATAGATAAGAAAGGTTGCACTGTGTGTCAATATGAACATCCCAAGGGATGTTGTCCAATCATGGCACATCTACAAGAGATAGGGGCATACACACTCAATCCCAAATTTTTTAAAAAATAAATGTCCAAATGGTTATCTTATCCTCAAGGTAACTACTAATAGAACCTCCAACCAATGTATTATCCTATTGGATATTTTCCATAGCCACAGGAGCACTATTATTAGTAATGAAAACAACCTCAGTCATGGGCTATGCCACCATCACACCAAAAATATTCCTATGGATGGCTAGATTTGTATGGATATTTTGTGCAATGTCTAGGATCACTTAGTAATGTAGTTTCTTAGATCCCATAGTGCTATCCAATAGAATACCACAGATAGATCCAAACTCATAGGTGCATCCATAAATAGATGGTCATTGTAATCAACACCTAAATCCACTACCACCAATGTTACCTTCTATTATTCAAGGGAAATTACTATCACAACTACAATAGAAGAATTTTACTAGGGTGGTTAATATGTATGAGGATATGGTTACCTATGAATCTCAACCCATTAAATGACCATTCTTTGAGATGATTTTAGAAAAGATGCAATGGATGGGGAACATGTCTACTTCTATCCCATCTACATCCAATCCTTCTCAATGTAGCAAGCTTCCAACTTCATCAATTTCAAATGTCACAACTCATTGAATTAAGATAGGGGCTCTCCCACAAAAGAAAACTGATCTAGAAAGTCCCTTAGTTTATCTCTAAATAGTAGGATAAAAACCATGCAAAAATCTACTAGATTTTTGGTTTGGAGTAAACCTAATATCTCAAGACATGTATTAGGCCTAGAACCCATCACCACTAAAGAAAAGTAACATTCTCTTAGAGCTTATACACCAGTCAATCATAGTTCCACTTGGATAAGTGGATGATGTGATTACTACCATTAGTTGCTAGTCCTACCCTAATAATTTTCTAGTCATTCACATGGGGAAAAATAAGGAAGAATTCTCAATTATCATGTGAAGATTCTAGTTTAGCACCATGGATGCTAAGCTTGGAATTCATGATTTTTCCTTGAAAATTTCCAAGGAGGATGAGGCCAAAATCATACATAGATAAAGAGTTCCATGTATTGCATACAGTGATAATAGGTGCAATTTTGTGTAAATAATCTGGGCTAATAAATAAGAAGAGACCAAGGCATGCAATAGATGTGTTGAAGCAAGATGTGTGAAAAATTTCCTATATGTAGCAGCCACCTAGCAAGAGGGCATCCAATGGCTGATTACTAGTGAAGAAACTTAATTTGACAAGTACATGAAACTAGAAGAATAGATCATTAGTACCTAAATTGTAGAAATTGATAAGTTAGAATAGCTAAGGAAAGGGAACTCATACCCTCAAATTAATCAAGAAGAAGAAACAGATTGGGAATACTTGAAGATCCCAGACATAATGGAACCAAAACCATTGGAATTGAAAGCCCTACTAGCAACATTAGAATTTACATTTTTGAATGACAAGAAGTTGGTAATTATCAACAATAATATAGAAAAATGATAGAAAAGGAAACTATTGGAAGTGCTTAACAAATGGCCTACAACATTCATGTGTTCTTATAATGAGATCATAAGAATTGATCCATGAATTTGTTAATACCATATCTATACTAATCCTACAGTCAAAATAAGGCATCAACCTCAACAAAGGCTCAATCCTAAACTAAAGGAGGTAGTCAAAAATAATTGAAGAAGTTGTTAAAGGTAGGATTCATCTATCCTATTGTGAATAGTGAATGGATCAATCCTTTAGTGATTGTTCCAAATAAGGAGGGAAAATGGTGCATCTACATTGACTTCTGGATGTTGAATTCTACCATGTTCAAGGATCACTTTCCTTTTCCATTTGTTAACTAGGTCCTGGACACAATTGTAGGGCATGAGTATTATAGTTTTCTAGATGGGTATATTGGATATAATTAGATCCACATTGCACTTGAAGAACAAGAAAAAATAATGTTCATCAATCCATGGGAAACATTTGGTTATAAATAGATGCCCTTTGGTCTTTGCAATGCACTAGTTACCTTTCAAAGATTGGTATTAAGTATCTTCTAGAAGCATATAGGCAATGGTGTTAAAGTATTTATGGATGATTTTTCCATGTACGAGCTAGATGTGAAACAAGCACTAGACCAGTTAGAGCATGTACTTAAAAGATTTGTTGAAACCAATCTTAGGCTTAACTAGCAAGAGAGCCATCTGATGGTCTAGGAAGGCACAATGATGGAACATAAAATCACCTAGAAGGGTATAGAGGTATATTCCAAAAAGATCAGAGTCATCCAAAATATCACTCAATGACCACAAAAAATGAAAGATGTAAGATCCTTTTTAGGACATACTAGATACTATAGGAGGTTCATTAAAAACTTTTCAAAGATAGCCAAACTACCTGTAGAACTCATGAAGAGGGATGCACCTTTCAAGTGGACTAAGTTATATGAAAAGGAATTTGAATCTTTGAAGAAAAAATTAGTTGAGACACTAATCCTCCAATCTCCAAATTGGTGAAGGCCTTTTTATATCATGATTAATGCTTCTAACTATGTAGTTGGTGCACTACTAACATAACTTGATGATTAGAAAACACCATACTACATAAAGTATGCCAACAAGAGCATCATTGAAGCATAATTAAATTAAAACACAACTAAAAAGGAGCTAATGGTCATGATGTATGCACTTGAAAAGATCAGAAATTATGTTCTTGATTACCAAATCTATGTCCACACTGATCATAGTGCTATCCAATTTCTTATGAACAAACCAATGGTTAGTACTAGAGTGATAAGATGGCTTGTGATTCTCTAAGAGTTTGACATCATGATGACTCATAAAAAAAGGAACAAAAAATGTAGTAGTTAATCATTTATCAAGGCTGAAATGGGATTTAGACAATTGAGTCGAACCTTTATTAGACCAATTTCCCAACAAGGATCTATTGACTAGAATAGTAAAGGTTGTAGATTCAACAAGCAAGTCATGGACTATAGAGTACCTGACTTATCTAACAACATAAGAGCTTCCTATTAAATGGAGTAGAAAACAGTGTGATCAATTTCTCCACAAAGAAAAATAGTACATGTAAATCAATGATAATCTATACAAGATCTGTGTAGATGGACTTGTTAGATGATATGTGCTAGAATGTGACCAGCAGAGAGTTTTACAGGATGGCAATGAAGGCCCATGTGTGGCCACTATGCAGGGCATAGAATGAAACTAAACATACTTATGGTAGGCTACTTTTGACCTACTTTATTTAGAGATGCCCACATTTTTGTATAATATTTTGAATGCTACCAAAGGGATGGAGGAATTACTGTTAGATATAAAGGGCCACAAGACTGGATATAGCCACTAGAACCTTTTGATATCTAGGGAATTGATTTTATGGGCCCATTCAATTGATGTTAAATAGAAAAGTATATATTATTGTGACTATGGATTATTGCATAAAATGAATAGAGGGCACAGTAGTAAAAGACTGTACAATAAAGACAACTGCCAAAATTTTCTAACAACATGTGGTGAATAGATTTGGAGTACCAAAAATGCTTATATCAAATAATGAGACTCATTTCACTAGTACTAAATTTAAAAAGCTCATGCAACAAATTGGGATGAACCATAAGCTAACAACACTATATCATCCCCAAGAAAATGGTCAAGCTGAAATAGCTAGCCACAAAATTACTAGATTACTCACTAGGATGGTTAATAGGTTTAGAAGGGATTTAAGTACTAAATTAAATGATGCTCTATGGGCCTATAGGACATCTTGGAAACTACCTATAGGATATACACCATATGAGTTAGTCTATGGAAATTTTTTAACACTCCCAATCTAAGCAAAGCTTCACACTTTAGCTACTACCAATGAACTTGACCTTAATTTGAGCTTAGCCCAAAAGGAATGTCTAATGAACTTTAATCTTCTAAATGAAAATTGGCTAGAAACACTTATGAGTAGTGAAGTCCATAAGAATTACTAAAAACTTAGGCACAATATATGAATAAGGCATGTAACCATACAACTGGGTGACAAGGTCCTTTATTATAATCCTAGTCATTTACCCCAAAAAAGCTAAGTTTCACATACTTTGAGAGGGACCATATATTGTACAAGCTACTTATCCATCTGGTGCCTTACATATCCACCACCCATCTTGTCTGCATAAGCTTATCCTTGTTAATATCCAACATGTTAAACCATATTATGAATGTTCCAAGGAGTGTACGCAACCTACCCATTAGTCTTCTACTTGTTCCATATTTTGTTTACTTGATCTTAATAATAGTCACTATGGTGTCAATTTAGACCAGTAGGTACCTTATTGAAATTTTCATTTTCTTTCCATTTTTCAAATTCTTTAATGATTTCTTATTCTTTGATACTTTTCATTTCTTAAATTTTTGACATTCTTTGATATATCTTTCAATTCTTTAACCTTTTCCATTCTTTTAACATTTTTCATTCTTTACACCTTTTCACAATTTTTAATATCTTTTTCACTTCTTTCATACTTTGTTTTAAAACCATTTGTAAATAATTTTGCTTACCAATAAGACACGTTATGAATACAGGCAAGATGTAGTCCAATAAGGTGAAGATTCCTCTATGTTATCAAGTCATAAGGGATTGATTATTTAAACAATGAGCTCACACCATCCATCCACTGATTCCATTAATACTAGGTTCTTACCATGGCCAGAATGATATTATTTTCCATCATACAATTAAGAATAAACTTGTGATCATTATGCCTAGACCGAAAAGCGAAGAACCAAGTGGGAATGAAAAGGGTGTGACATCAAGGAGATTTGTGGATTCTTTTGGAATATTGTTGTGAGTTCTATCATGTTGCTAAGGTTGTATTACATCCTTGTAGACCTAATGAAAAATGGAAGTAAGAGTAAAATAAGTGTTGCCTTGAAAGGTTGACACAAATAAACATAGAAGAGAAAAAATGAATTTTTGGGGGTTCCAATGGAAAGGCATGTTACCCATGCCTAAAGATAGGTGGCTTCTGAGAAATCTAAAAATAAAATAAAGTTCCATGAATAAAAATCCTCCCCTGGGCAATATGCTAAGTTATGATACCCCTTGCAACATTGATAGTCTTACAGTTGTAATTCCAAGAGATGAAATGATCTAATGTCATTGGAATTTGGTTTAAACTTAGTTTGAATCTTAGACAAAAAGGCTAGTGATTACTTTAACCACTAATAAAACACAAGAATTCATTATGACTATGGTAAGATTCATCATGTTCCATTTTCTATAGCACCTTCTAAGTTCATCTCATCTCATTGTAAGAACGGTTATAACTTGTGGTTTTTCTATAACATAGCATTATTTTCCCAATTTTTTCGTATTAGCATGTGTGTTTTTCGAAATAGGAATGCATTACATTCAACTCCTGAAGTGCCCAAGGACACTTATAAGCATGGTTATACAAGGTCATTAAGGGTTGGAGCCTGCTGTTGGGAGGATCCACTTGTATAAATATTGTACCTTATACCTACCAACTAATTCCACATCATCTTGAACCTTCTAGCATCAACAATCATTAATAAATCTTTCCATATCATTTACACTATTTGTTCTGAAAACATGGGTTCATTACCCTTCTTATCCATCTTATAAACTTTCGTAGCCTAAGATTCCTTATGAACATTTAATGACTTCTCAAAAAATATGCATATATCCATCATCCAAACCCTTTGAGTAACCTTTAAACCTTCTAGAAATTCAAAAGAATCATTTTCTATCCTTATAACTTTATGGAAAAATCAAATTTTTAGGCTCCAATATTGGGTCCCCAATATCGAGTTTTCCTTGATATTACATTCCCTATGTCAAATCCTAGATATTGTGTCTCATAAAAGGTATAAATAGATGAACACTTAGCAATTTTTTCCTCATCCTTCCATTTGAGCCTAAAAAGAGTTTTCTATTTTTCTTCTTTGATCAAGAGCTCAAACCTCCTAGCTTTTCCAAGTTATAACTTGCATGTTACCACTCTAATTTTCATTATTTTTTAACCTATGTGATCACAAATTTCTCATCTTAGTCATAGGGGGTTCTAGTGAGGAAAATCTAAGCCATTTTTTTGAAATATCTTAACACTTGGAAGGTATTTTAAGGGTAAGGATTAATAGAAACTTGAAATTCTTAATGAAAAACCAATCATATTAATGCCAAAACACTTAAATAATGACTCTTAAGGAATCATAACCATCATTACAAGCCATGAATGTGAACAAGAATAGATAATTGTCAAGGGTTATAAAAAAATCAACATTTATGGAAATTTTTTTTTGAAATTTTTCTAACTCTGCAATCATAATAAACTAAGAACTTAACATAACTAAGGATATGAGTATGGAACTATTAATAATATATGAGAATACGTTAGTAACTACAAACCCTTAAATGATTACAAATGGCCCCAAAGAGAGGAGCATAAGGAGGACCCTCACAAGGTGCAAGCAAATGACCAAGAGGCCAAGGTAGAGACCAAACCGAACAACAAGAACCAAAACATGAGATATAGGAAGCCCAATCATTCAATATCCATCAAGAAACTATTACTATAGGAAAATTATCCTAAGGAGAAGTAGAAGAACCATGAGTGCAAGGTCAATGCCTCACGCTATGATGAGAGTACCTTGAAGCTATTCAAGAAAGATTAATTCTAATCACAATCATTATGGAGATGAACTTTGGTTCATTCATAGATTTTTCGCCGAAAGAAGTAAAGACACAACTTAAGGCATCATCACTATGGCCTATCCTATCTAATAATGGTAAATGGTACCATGGAGAAACCTATCAGTTCTAGCATAACAAAAAAGAGGGCACCATACTCAACATTGGAGGAGTCTCTGTATCATACTCAGTCAAGGCGATAGCAAAAAATTTGAACATACCAAATGAAAGGGGTGAAATTAGCACATTCGTTCATAAGATTACATGATAAAACTAGGAAATTATGGCCTAAACAGGCATATGACAAGGAAGATAAGGGATATAGTGAACTAACTCTAGAGGAGCAAATCTATTTTAGAATTGGCACCTACTACTTGTTCTCAACCAAAGGACTAAATAGGTTATTTACTTATGTGGCTAGGGGAAGTGCAGTCCTGATGGGGAAATATAGTGCCAATATTTTTCAACTCTACTTTATGGAGATTCAGAGGTGGTTTGAATAAAGAAAGGTAGGAAAGTCAACACTTCCATTTCCTTGCCTTATCAGGAAGTTGTCAAGTAAGCTAGAATCCTAGGATACACCAATGGTGTTTCCAAGAGAGCCTAGAATGCTTCATATGTTGAATTGCTTAAACCAGCATCACCCAGGAAGAATCAATATGAAGAGAAACAAGAATAAGAGCAAGAACAACAATAGTAGCAACAACAATAGTAAGAATAGTAGCAAGAACAAGTCCCACCATCACTGTCAGAAGATTACAAGTTGCCAATGAGTGCTCTGCAATAGATTATAGAGACTATTAGCTGGGGAACAAGGATGGAAGCTAACCTATATAGAGTTATAGATAGTGCCATATAGTCTACAATTTTAGTAGATCTTAGGAGTGGACAAATTTCACTACAGTTAGGAGGAGAGGACCACTGGTCACAACAAATCTCTAGGAATGCTACATCATTCCAAGTGGTGCTAAAGATTGGAGAAGGAGCCATAGTAGTGGCAATGCAGCATCAAGGTGTAGTAAGAATAATAGAGGTGATTACCAATTACATCAAAGAGTCTTTCAACATATCTGTTGTGTCACTAGAAGATCTAACTAAAGCCAAGGATGCTCAAATGCTACCCAAAACCTCAATGACTCCTATTGACCATGAAGATGTGCTTGATTAACTATTGTAGACTAGGAAAGTAATGAAAACACTTTTCAACTTCCCAAGTGATGTCACTATAGTGTAGTCAAAATTAATTGCTACCAAAGTGATGAGTCTTCATTTGAGTGACCACGATATCATGTACACGATATCACAACCCAACTGTGATATCGCATACGCGATATTGCAACCTGTCTCCTCATCTATAAATAAGAGGTAGATAGGTCGGTTAGGCATTAAGTAGTTAGTTAGTTTTTACTGTTTTCATTTCTTTCTCTCAACCATTTTCCTCTCTGTGTATGCCCGTAGTGTGGTGATTGTAATTGTACGTCATCCTTATTCGAGTGTGACTTACTTGGACACGCACATGACCAACAAATAAGATCAAGATTACTTCATCATTGCAGCATTCACTTAGTTTAATTATTTATTTAATTTTTTAATTTTTATTTACTGCTTTCCTAGTTAATCTCTCTCACCCTTAAACTCCAGTTAAACACGGAATGATTATGACTTGATTATGAGCATTTAAGTGTGACTACTTGGTAACCTAGTAGCGTACCTAGGATCTACTCTTGGTAATCCCAGTGGTAGTCATGCACAAAGTCCAAGATGTATATGGATAATTGAGGAACGGATGCTCATCACACTTAGGCTAGTTTAGATTCTCTCACCCTCTCTCTCCTAGATTAGTGAATATTACTTTCCATTGCCTTTAGGAGTAGCATTATATTAGAAACCACATCACACACCTCACTCTGGACTAAACCATACGTGATAAAGATAATACTAGTCCAAGTGGGAAGACAACAAACTATGACCTAAGGCTAACTATCTAGATGCCACAACTAGTCCATCTATGGAGTTCGACTGGATCGCACGTGTAACGTTCATATTCGTATGGTTGAGTGTAGGGGTACCTTGCGACTCATCATTGGTGCCGTTGCCGGGGATGGTGCTAATTATCTAGATTAGTTATATCATACAAGGTCACTATAAAGGAATTAACAATATATCTCTTAGGAAGAAGAATAATTACAAAAATTCACATATAAATTCACACACAATTTCATAACCATGCCTCTCCTACAAGATTACGATAATGCCACACTTGGTGAGGAAGTTCATTGGAGAACCAACGAACTATATGACAATGAAGATTGGAGTACGCAACATGAGGTGGGGGTTTCTTATAAACATAAATGAAAGCAACGTCATCCCAACATACGAATGGATAACTTACCTGATGACAATCAACCCCTACTAGCCACTACAAGCTTAACGCAAATACAAGAGGATATTTGAATCTCCTGTAGGCATCGTAAAGAGAGCCGTCTACCTAGGCTCAATTTAAAGAACTTCCCTAATTTTTTAGGAGGCTATGAATTAGATCTGCAACAACATTTACAAGCCTTCTATGATGCTTGTACATGGAACAACATTGATAACAGTTGGTAAAAACTCAAGCTCTTTCCTATGATACTCGTTGGCCAAGCAAAAGTATGGTATAGATTGTTAAAACCAAATTTAATATGACGTTGGTTAACAATGGTAAAAATTTTTAATGAAAGATATCAAACCTACGTAAGAGTGTTAGCCTTAAGGAAAAAAATCCAAGAGTGGAAACAAGCACAACATGAACACTAGGACATAGCCTTAAAAAGATATTATGCACTATTAAATAACTTTCTAGGCCATGAGTTCTCCAAGGAAAGGAAAATGTACCATATCATTGATGGGCTATGTGATGAAATAAGAGAGACCCTACGGATGTATGCCCAAGGTCAACTATACGAACTACAAACCCATCAAGTCCAAGAGCTTATTAAGAGAGTAGCAAAAGAAGAAGGATAAATGGCTAGATGGGAGACTGTTGAAAAACATCAATAGGATCAAAAGCTCAACTTAACAATGGTCCATGATTGTAAAAAGGAGAAATTAACCTATCACAAGGAGAAAGAACCATCTTTGTCAGTATAACAATCATTAGAGGAAGTCGAGGCAAAGATTAATAAGATGTTAAAATGGATGTATAAAAAGTGTGGAGAATGTGTCAATATTATTGGAAATAGAGTTTTGACAACCTAAGAAGTAGGAAAAAATATCATTAGATGATCGAAAAGAAGGGATAAAGGAGATAAATGCTCAACTGCTAATCATACATATGAATGCAACATCTACTTGTACGATCACCCCAAGGGCCAATGCCCAATCTTGTTACATTTATATGAGCATTGGGGACACACACTACATCTAGAGTTCATACAAAGATACTATGTTCGATCACAATGGAAATAATCCCAATCATGGGGGAAGCCACCCCTAAACTGGAGACACCCTTCGTATCATTTGAACTCAAATGCTTATCTAGTCCAATACCCTGTTTCTCCAACTGGACCAACATACTCTATCTCGTAGCATTACGATTCTCCTCAATACTATCAACCCATGTCCTTAACATGACCACTGCCTTATGCATCATACACCTCTCCTACATTTCAGCATTCTCATCCTTTCCCTCCTTATACATTGCCACCAACTATTCCTAAGTTTTCTGTGCCACAACAAAAACCCACGAACGCTACTTATGCTACTATTTCCAACAGCAGTGAGAGACCTTAGCAACATCGAAGACGTCCCTTCTTTAGAAATAAATCTATGAAGGGACAACACAATTCCAAGGCCACTGCATCCTCTAACTCAGCACAAGTCCAACACTGTGGTGCACCCTTATCTTCAAACCCAACGCCTCATGTTACTTTATCAGGGCCACCAACTCACACTCCAAGAACCATATGGCCCAATGAACCTAGTCATGGAAGGCAACATCCCGATCCTTGTATACCATTTAATGGTCCTAAATATCATAATGGGTCAACTCATTATCTGGGAACTACATCGTATAAATTTTCCCACTATGCTTACTTTAATCAAGTGTGTGAACCTCGATGGGGTAAGTATGGCTAAGTTGCAATATTTCCAACATGCAAGGATCCTCATATTTCGTTTATTTATCCTTGCCATGCTTAACTTTTTAGTTATGGGGGATATCCCCCATTCCGAATAACAAGAAGGGTTAATAAATATTTTTCATTTTTTTTATTTTACAACTTTTTGTTTTCCAGTTTTTCCTTTTTTAATTTCTTGTTTTATCTTTTTATCTTTTTGTCTTTTTATCCTTTTACGTTTTTATAAGTAATCTTATCTATGAATAAAAAACTCATGTGGATCATTGGTTGAGGTTTGTTCTATGTTATTGAGTTTTGAGTGGTCAATTATTTGGATAGTGAGCCCATTACACCCACTCATCCATTCTACAAATAAGAGGTTCTGTTCGAGGGTATAGTGATATTCTTGACATTCTTAAAAACGTAAAATTTATTTTGTGTTCATTGTACCCAAGATGAAGAAGGATGGATCAAGAGGGAATGATTAGAGTGTGACATCAAGGGGGCTTGTGGACTCTCTTTGGTGACGTCTTTTGGAGTTATCATGCAATGGGGTTCTACTAAGATCCTTGTAGATCTAACAAAAAATGGGAGTAAGAGTAATCAAAAGGGCACTCAAAAATCCAATGCTATTCTAGGGGGTTCCATTGGAAAGACATGCATCCATGCCTAAAGGTTGGTAGCTTCTCTGGATTCAGTATAAAAAAAAAGCAAAAGAAAAAAAAAAGGAAGTGCCACAAAACAAAAATCACTCCTCCCTTGAATAAAATGCCAAGTGATCGTACGCCTTGTTGTTATGGTACTCTCATAGTCGCTCATCATGGGATGAAACAATGCGATGTCATTGATTAGAGGAACAAACTTGGTCCTGATCTTGGAATGACGAGTCAATAACACCTTAACCATGCTTTACATGTAGGATTCACTGTGCCCTAAATTTGTTAGCTCATGACCCAATCTCTACAATACTTTCTATACCCCATCTCATCTCATTGTTCATGTAATTATAGCTCATGTTGTGTGTAACGTAGAATTTTTACCTCATTCTGATGATATTTACATGTGTGTGTTTTGCGGAATTAGTGCGGATTACATTTAACCCTTCGAGTCTCCATGGACACTTGTAAGTGTGGTTACACAAGGGCATTAAAGGTTGGAACCTACTTTGGGGAGGACCCACTTGTGTAATTTTTGTAATTTTCACTCATGACCCACCTTGCAAACACCATTTATTATCCTCAACATATTTCCAATGATTTTATTTCCCTTATTACTATCCCTCTAAATAATAACATTCTTATGTGCCATCACATAGCCTTTTTCTTACCACTTGAGTTTTTATTGATCAATTGCACCATACCTAATTATTCATGCCTTTGAAAAAAATTAATTTACCCTAGCACCTTTTAACATGTCCCACATGTCCTTGATTTCCACTTTTAATTCCAGAAAAACCTTAAAAATTTGGTATTTTCCCTCAAGCATAAACATCACTAGGGATGCGATATCGCGTACGCGATGTATCGTACGCGATATCGCATCCCATCTACCTATAAATAGCAAAGCCCCCCTACAACACTTAGTCTCATTTTCACAATTCACATGAGGGAGCTTTTAAATTTATTCTCTATGACTTTCAATTGAGTGACCCTTTCTTTCATATCCATATCTCGCTCCCTAATACTCTGATTTTAATTCCTTCTGAACCTACTCGAGCCCGGAGTGTTCAGCTTAGTTGTGGGGGAGGGACACACGCTGAATATCACATACCTTTTTTTGAATTTATCATCACCCAAAGAAAATCATTAATGGTAATTAATTATAATAATAAGGATAATTGTGCCGAAAATCATTTTATCCCTAGGTACACCGAGATATAAACAAATTGGAAAACCATCTAAGTAACAAGACTCACTATTAGAATCATTCAGGAAACATCACATGGAGATAGAATAAAATTGAATTAGTTAAGGTAAGAAGTAAGGTATAACTTAATTTCAAAAAAAACCTTATTAACGCTTGACCCATGTGATTGCAGATGACCTTGAAACATGGACAATGGGAAGGTTCTACTCAAAGCGGAAGCAAACGACCTAAGAGAGGTGGAAGACAAGATCCTGTGGGACAACATATAGAATAGGAGGAACAATAATTTAGCATTCACCAAGAAGATCCTCCTACTATATAGTCTAGGTAGGCAGAAGGAGGAGCTACTGCAGCTCCTGAACAGGGACAACATCTCACGTTGCCCAAAGATTATGTTCAAGCATCCACAAAAACTACACATTCTCTACAGTGATTGTGGAATTAAACTTTGAATATTCTGTATAGTTTGCTCCTGAGGCTATTAGGGATCACCTAAAAGGGTCTCCCTTATGGCTTACCCTCTCTGAAAGCGGTGCTTGGTACCTAGGGGAGACGTACCAATTTTGGCACAATAGGGAACAAGGCACCACCATCGATTTTTGTGGTGTGACAGTTGATTTCTCCATGAAGGCCATTTTAGAAGTATTAAACCTTCCAAATACAAGGCCCAAAATTTCTTAGTTATCCACACGTTCAAACCCCGATGTGCCAAAAGTTTGGTTAGAAAGGGCTTATGGCCGGGAGAAGATGTTCGGTGAGTTGACGATGGAAGAGAGGATCTACTTAAAAATTGGAACATATCATCTCTTCCCAACGAAGGGCTTAAAAAGAATCTCAACATATGCAGAAACAGGATGTACAGTGTTGATGGAAAAGGTTAATGCTAACCTACCCCATTTATATTTAACGGAGATCTTGAGGCAGTTCGAGGAACGGAAGACAGGGAAGATGGCATTGCCCTTCCCTTGTCTTATCAGAAAGCTTTGTCAACATGCTGGTATCAGGGGGTACACCAATGATGTCCTCTAAAAATCCTAAAATTCTTCCTATGCTGAACTATTAAAGCCACCAACTTCAAGGAAAATTACTGGTGAGATGCTGTGACTAGAAGAGGAAGAAGAATAGATAGCTGAACTGCAACTCAACTTGCCTGACCCAGCCAACCTCCAAGTACAAAACCCAACCAAAAATAGAAATTAGGGCCTAGCATAGGCTAGGATCAGCCACCGCTGCCGTAAGACTATAAAGCATTGATGAGCCATCTCAGGGCCATCGCTGAGATAGTTAGTTGGGGAAGTCGTGATGATGCAAATCTCTTCCATGTCATTGACGATGCAATTTAGCCCACGGTTTCTTTGGATCACACAATGAGTGAAGTGTCTATTCATATAGGAGGAGGGAAAAGTACTTGGTTACAACAGATCTTAGGAAACACAACATCTTTCCAAGTGCAATTATAAAACTAGTGAAAGGGCCACTATGGTGGTTATGCAACACTAGGATGCCATGGGAGCTACAGAGGTGGTCATAGATCACATCAAAGAATCATTTAATGTACCTATTATTCCATCGGTAGATCTCATAGGAGCATGGGATGCTCAATCTTTGGCTAGAACCTCAATGACTCCTACAAAACATGAGGATGCTCTTGATCAATTACTCCAAATAGGACAAGTAAGGACGTCCCTGTTTGACATCCCTCATGATGTTATAGAAATTCAATTAGACCTCATTTCCATGAAGGGGAAGCTAGTCTTAACAGAAGTGAGGGCCGAGCATGTGGAACCAAAGGTGCAGAAATTGGAAGAGTAGCTTGTCACCCTACAAGCAGTGCAGTGAGACCCTTTGCAATTTGTTCCCGCAGACTAGCTAGACAATTTTAAAAATGAGCAACTAACTAAGCTACTAACGGAGAATAAAAAGGTGACTGAGGAAAAAGAGAGGGTTGTTTGGGATGCCTCTACAGCACAGGTGAACTCATGTGCATATTAAGGAACTTAAGGCCCTACAGGAGGAAAACAAGCAACTTGTTGCTGACAACCTTTGGTTGACCACTATGGAGAAGCAAAAGAATGTTCTTGAAGAATAGTTCTATCAATTGTGAGAACAGTTCATTTGAGTCAACCAAGACATAAGCTGTTTAGCTAGGGAGAATAGAACCCTCTCAATGGAGGAGGTACGCATAATTTGTCAAAAGATAGCCATCAAAATAAGCATGTGGCAAAATGATGCTAAATGACATGAAAAGCTAAAGGAGCACTTCTGAGATTAGGTGGGGATGTACAAACAGATCCTTGAGAAGGAGATCCATATGGCCAAGGCCCACATCAATGCTATCAGTTCTCAACACACTGATTGGTGGGCCATATTGGACACATATGCATTTGTTCACCAAGCGGAAGTTAAGAATCTAGAGCTGTAGATCCAAGATCTTATAGAATACATGAAGCTGGAAAACCTGTGGTATGCTTTCCTAAGATATCAAGGCTCTTTTCTTTTGAATTAGTACTCTTGGTGAAAAGCATGAATCTTGAATCTTTTGAAGATACATGTTTGAAAGTACTATTAATACTACTAATGGGAGACTCTAGTCTCCATACTTTATTGTATCATTGCTTGATAGGAATAGTACCATGATGATAAAAGATCCTCGATAATTACCTTCAAAAATAACAAGTTTATTCAAAAGAACTCAAAAGGAGCACAAAAATCTACACATATATTGGGGGAGTATGTTCATAGTCATTGTTTATCATCGAAGAGGCCACCAACATAGGGGGGTCTTTTGAGACATCCACCAAAAGATACTTAAGCAACAAGGCTTTCCACTCTATTCCTTCTCAACTAGAAATGAGCAAGGAAGAACATATTCATTTGGTAATGTTGTAAAAGAGAATATTTATTAAGGATAAACTTTATTGGTGAAAGCTCATAAAATTTATATGTTCTATTTATATGGTATATTGTCTGATATTTTGTATGTTGAGAATATATCCTTTTAAGTACCTAAGGCCAGTATTGCAAATATGATTTGAGAAGAACTAAAACAAGTGTTCTTGATCTCTTTTGATACGAAATGAGGTATATATATACATATATTTGCTATTTTTGTTTTCAACCTGATTTTTACATATTATTTTTTGATTTTTCATTAAAGATAATTGGCTATGTTAGATCTTTTTATAAATAATATGTATTGTTTTGTCTTAAAAGTTCAATATGCATGCTTTACATGCTATGAGATAGTTATGCCTTATCATTTTATTGCTGCTTTAAAAGGCATAGAGTATTAGATGATTATAGAATCATGAGATATTGGTTTATTTGTTACTAATGTTTTTTTCTTGTTCAAAAGAATAAGTTACATGATCCTAAATGCTCAACCTTTGGAAGCCAAATCAATAAAAGAAAGCCTCAGGAAGCAAAGCCCAAAAATTGAGAAGGTGTCTACAAGAATTAGAAGACATCTTGGCTGAAGTATAGTTGAAGTAGATAAGAGATCTAGCAAAAACATTAAACATCTACTATCTAGAGAATATTTCTACATGAAGTAATCTCCTAGTAGATGTCTCCATTATGAGTAAGACATCTATCCTAAATGCAGGTCTGATCAATGAGACATCCCAATCTTGAAGAAGACATCTCCCCTAGCCATTAGAGAGTCATTGCATAAATTCCAAAGTGATTTTGAAAAAATCTAGGCTATAAGAAGACTTCATTATCTAGGGGAATGTGCAAATTTTATATGCACTTAAGTATTAACATCAAGCAATCATTGTGCATATTATTCTATTATATTGTGTGCTTCATTGTACTATCTTTTGTACTATTATAGCGCTATACCTTAAAGTACAAGGACTAGTAAATTAATTGCATCCTTTCCTTGTAATTTTTTATTTCCCTTTTGTTGCCTTCGAAGGTTGATGTGCTTCTTGTGAGAAGGAATTGTCCTTGATCTTGTTGGGATCTTGTAGGATTGAGTGTTGGTGCAGCATCACAACACTATAGAGTAGAGCTCAAGTTGTAAAGGTTATGGAATCCTAGAAACCACTTTCTAATCTTGTTGGAACCTTGTGGGGTTGAGTGATTCATGACATTAAATCATTTTTGAGTGGAGATTAGATCTTTACAAGGTGTAGTACCCTTCAAACCACTTTTTAGAGAAACAAGTACAAAGGTGTACATGTGATCTACCCTCTAAGTGTGGAGTATCATGGTTAGGGAACCACGCAAAAATTGGTGTACTAAATTTATATGATGATTGTCTAGTATTTGATGAATATGATAATTAAATTGAGTGGAACAATTATAGATCTTTAATGTTTCAAAGAAGTGCAAAGAAAAAATTTAGTAGAGATGGAAATAAAGAAGAAAATGAGAAGATAGTAACTCCATTTCATGATGAAATATTAAGAAATATTTTGTTGATGCTAACTATAATATTGAATTACAACTACAAATAAAATTATTATTATATTTATAATGCAATTTACATAGTTTATTAGGAAATTTAAGATAATGTTAGATATTAAAGATGTTGATATCTGACCATTATTTTTTCCCTTTTTTTTACAGATAAAGATGTTACAAAATGAAAAGGCCAAGGGTTTTATTATGTTCTTCTAGGAAAAATAGATATTATTATAAGTCCAAAACTTGTATCACAGCTTATATGAATTCCTGATAGCTAAAGCTCATTTTATGTTCATGTGCATGACATGACAGTTTATACAAGTCTAAGTTGTGAGTTTAAACTTCATCATGAGTAGTAATGTTTTCTAGTACAATAGTTAAAATTTTGTTACTACAAAATTTTCCACTCCCACTATGTTTCATAAGCCTCCTAATGAGTGGCTAGGTACCCCTATGCCCAGCCATATGGATCACAAGTGTTCATGCATGATCCAACTAAATTTCATATATGGGACTAATTGTGCATCTTTATCGTTATGCCTTTATCACAGTTTGTTGTCTTTCGACTTGGCCAAGTGGTAGCTTTATCACATGATTTAGTCTAGAGTGAGGCATATGATTCTTGGTATTGTTCTACCCTAAGCTACTCCTACTAATAATAAAGAAATTAATTGTTTAATCTAAGTAACAATAGAAAGTAATGTCTAACTAGCCTATGTGAGATGATTATTTGTTTTTAACCTTCTGTACATGCCTTGGACTTCATGCAACTACCACTAGGATTACCAAGTAGTTATACTTAAGTGCTTGCAATTAGTCGTACTCATTCTGCTTAATGACAAAATGATAAAGAGCAATAAATGATAAGAATTAACTAAGGAAAATAGTAAGCATTTAAGTAATTAAAAATAATAATAAAGCTAAGTGGATGCTATAATGATGAAAGTAATCTCGATCTTTATTGCCAAGAGTAATCATGCACCCAAGTGTTGTATTTATAGGCTAGCATGGAAGGGACAATATCAAATCCTTGACATTGAAAGTTATGCCCTGATATCGAATACTTGACATCTTGGCTCTAATATCGGATACTTAATATCAAGGCCTTGCAAAACATGTCTTATCATACCCCCACAACTGAATGAAAACTCATCCTCAAGTTAAACAAAAATGAGTTATGATTTCTTCACAAAATATTAAGAAAGTATGGGATTATTGATTGACTTAAATAAGCACAGAAATTAACTCCTTCATGCTGTAAAGGTATTTTACAAAAAATGGACACATCATGAAAAAACAACAAAATCGGTGAAGCTCATGTAGTTTTCGAAGGTGGTTGCTCGTCCATGGGCCACTTCCCCTTGTCATCAAGATTTTGGAATTTATAGCAATTCAGGAGTGCCTGCAAATTATCCTCCACTATTCTTGGATCTTGTACCATCTAGGTTGAAGAGCTAATATGTGCTAGAATCAATACATCCCATAGACATGGTAGCTACAAGAGAATTTAATTTACTTTCATGTACCATGCTATGAACTACCATTGTTCCTACTTGAAAGATCTGGCCTTTTCTTTTAGTTCATGATAATATGTTAATATTTTAGCCAAGTATGAGGCTCCATCTCTTTGCCCATGGTAGTAAGCCTTAATTGTTTCTAGTTCTGAATTTTCCATGTGGAGTTTTTGTAGAGCAATTTTCCTATCTACAAACTCTTTTTCATATAAGGCATAAGTGGGTGTGACTTGTTGTTCCAAATTATTTCTAGGCCAACCTACTATTAACATGGAAAGGTTAGTGTAGTGAAGGTTAGCCAATGCCATTTATTCTTTCAAATCTTCAATCTACATGTCCTTGTTCTTCACATTTGCTTGATGAACTAGGGCATAACTATCCAAGATGGGCTACTAGTTAAGATTATATGTTGACATGGAACTAATGAAGGCCTTCTCCATATGGATATCATTTTTATTAACATTTTTATATATGTCAATATAGTTTTAGAAGTGCTCCTTTAGCTTTTCATGCTTCTTTTCCTTGTTTTTCCATGCACTTATCTCAATTATATATTTTTGGCATATTGTGTGGACCTCCTCCATTGAGAGGGTTTGGTTTGCTCTAGTCAATCTACTTATATCCTAGTTGACCCTCACTAGTTGCTCCCTCAATTGGTGGGATACTTTCTTCCAAATTTTTTTTGTATTTCTCAACAATGATCAACTTGGCATTATCAACAGGAAGCTACTTGTTCTCCTCTTGTGTAGTGGTCAATGCCTTCGTGTGATCATATGCTTGTGCTTCAATGGCTTTCTTCTTTTCTTGTTCAACAACTTTATGTTTAATTAACCTAGCTACTCTATTCTAAATTTTTCCAATTGGTCAAATGCAACGAATTGGGAAGGATACCTTCTTTCAGCTTTCAAGGTGATGACCTCTTATTGTAATCTATGCACATCTGCTTCTACATGCTCTACCCTAGTCTCTACCATGATCAGGTTTCCTTTTGTGGCAATGTGGTTGGATTGTACTATAGTGACATCACTGGGGATGTTAAAAAAAGTTTTCATGACTTTTCTAGTTTGCAACAATTTGTCAAGCACATCCTTATGGGTCATAGGAGTTATTGAAGTCCTAGATAACATTTGTGCATCTTAGGTTCTAGTCAAATCTACCAAGGGCACAATAGGAACATTAAAGGATTCTTTAATGTGATCTATGATAACTTCTGCTACACCTGCTTCATCTTGGTGCTACATTACCATAATTGTGGTGCCTTCTCTCATTTCAAGAACCACTTGAAAAAATGTAGCATTTACAAAGATTTATTTCAAGCACCACTAAGTTTCTCCTCCTAATTGCAAATAAATCTATTCCCATAATGGATTTGTAGAGACTATAGGTTGCATGGCATCATTGATGACTTAGAAGAGGTTTGATTCATCCTTACATCTCTAAGTAAGAGTTTCAACTATTCTCTACAAATGGCTCATTGTGGGCATATAGTCTTCTGGTCATGGAAATGGATAATGTGGCTCTTAGCATTGCACTAGTTCTTACTCATGCTACTTTTCTTATTGTTGTTTCAACTCCTTTTCTAGTTCTTGTTCTTGTTCATCACCAAGGTCTTTCCTAGGTGTTGCTAGTTTGAGAAACTCAGAGAAAGAAGAATTCTAATCCCTCTTTGGAACATCATTGGTGTAACCCAATATTTCAATGTGATTGCACAGCTTTCCAATTAGGCAAGGAAATGGAAGTGTTGAATTTCTTGTCTTTCTTTCCTCAAGCCACCTTTGAATTTCCATGAAGTACAACTGGGCAACATTGGCATTGTGTTTTCCCATGAAGATTGTAGTTTCTTTGCTTGCATAAGTTGATATTTTGTTGAGCCTTGTAGTTGGGAAGAGGTCTTATGCACCAATTTTGAAGTATATCCTCTCTTCTAGAGTTAACTCATTGTATATTTTGTTTTCTTTGTTGTCTGCTCACTTTAGCCATAGTTTCTTGGTTTTTGCATCAGACCTTATGGATAGATGTGCTACATTGGCCTCCACATTAGGTATGTTTAGAGCCTCTAAAATTGCATTAACTAAAAAAGAGATAGAGACTCCACTAATGTTGACAATAGTTCCTTCTTCCTTAGTATGCCAAAATTGGTACATCTCACCGAGGTACCATTCCCCACTTCTAGAGAGGATGTGCCATAAAGGTGATGCTTGAAGCTAAGTTATAACCCTCTCAGGAACAAATGCCATGAATAGCCTGAAGTTCATTTCCACGATGACCATGATCAACATGGATTACTCATGGATGGCTTGAAGGCATTCTTGGAACAATGGGAGGCATTTTCCGTGCACTTGAACCTATGGTTTTGTGGCCTCTAGTTGGACCGACTACCCTATAGTAGGAGCCTCTTGATGAATGCAAAACAATAGAGCCTCCTATTTTTTATGATTAATTGGTGCGACTTGTTCTTCTAATCGGCCTTTGCCACCTCTCAGGCATTTTCTTGCACCTTGCAAAGGTCCTTCTTGTCCATCTCTTTTTGGGGCCATCTACAATCAATCAAGGATTTAGTGTTACTAAGATGTTTTCCATCAACAGGTCCATTCCTTACCCATGATCTTAGTTCCATTAAGTTCTTAGCTCATGTGATTGTAGAGTTAGAAAAATTTCAAGAAAAATGCCCAAAAAGTGTTAACTTCATTTATGACCCTTTGCAATTGGCTTTGTTTTCCTTATGTATGGCTTATAATAACAGTTGTCCCTTGGGTGAGAGAATTAGAGATTCTAACATACATATGATTGATTATTCATTAAAATACTTAAGGTTTTTAACATTCTTACCCTGATAATACCTTCCAAGGGATAGAAAATTTGAACAAATTGGCACAAGTATCCCTCCCCTAACTAAATTGAACACTTTGGAATCAAATATGTTCAAAACCATGAAAATCAAAGAGGTATGGAGTAAGATATGACATGTGGAAGTTGGTTATGTAGAGCTCTTAGTTGAGAGAGAAAAATGCAAAAACTCCGCTACATTCAATTGATGATAATGAACTTCTTGAACATCACAGGGGTCCTATTTATAGATTTTTATGGACTTGATATTGGGTATCTGATATTGGCTCCCACCTAATATCTGATAGTCAATATTGGGATTTTTGAAATTTCATATTATGAGGACATTCAACATGGAAAATAAAGCTTTGTGATTAGTTAGGGTTTCATGTAAAATCCAAAGTTCTAGGGTAAGTGAGAAGTCATATTTAGGCACCAGTAGTGTTAGAAGATGGAATCACAAGCATTAAAAGATTTAGAAGGTGTAAGAAAAGGGGTATTGGATTCATGGTAAAGAATGAATTAGTTATATGATAAGGGAAGGTTATGTGTTTATCACTTATGCATTTGGAAGGTTCAAGATGGTGTGGTTGTGCCAAACAAGTATAAGTTACAATGGTTATACAAGTGGATCCTCTCCAAAGTAGGCTCTTTCCCTTAATGCCCTTGTATAACCACACCTAAAAATGTCTGTAGGTACCAAAGGAGTTGGATGAAACACATACCCATTGAACAAAACACACATATTAAAACCGCCAATTTGAGACAATAATCCTAAGGTACACAAAACCACAAGTTATGATCATATGGATAGTGAGATGAGATGGATTTTAGAAAGAATTGTAGAAATTGGAATGTGAGGTGCCTTACCATAGGCATAATGAATCCTTGTGTGTTATTAATGGTTACATAATCATTAGTCCTTTTTTCTAATATTCAAACTAAGTCCATACCACGTTCCAGTGACATCACATTATTTCAACTCTTCATTTGACAACCATAAAACTACCATAGTTACAAAGAGTAGCATCACTTGGCATTTTGTCCAAGGGAGGAGTTTATTCATGACATGCTCTTTTCTCTTCTTTTGTTTTTTGATGGGAATTTTGAGAAGTTTCCAACCTTCAGGTATGGATAACATGTCTTTCTAGTGGAATCTTTAGAAATTTATTCAATGTCCTTTTATTTTATTCTTATCTATGTTAACCTTACCAAAGGCCTACCTTTAGGCATGGGTAACATGTCTTTCTAGTGACATGGTAAGGAAGCACTTATTTTACTCTTACTTTCATTTTTTGTTAGAACTAAAAGTATATATTTACAACCATGGCAACATGATAGAACATACAAAAGTGGTCAAAGAGATCCATAAATCCCCTTGATGTCACATCCTTCCCATTCCCATTTGGTTCTTCACTTTTCTATCCAAGCATAATCATTATGAATTTATTCTTAGTTTAATAATAAAAAATAATATCATTATGACAATGGTAAGAACCTCTTATTAATGAAATGGGTGGATGAATGACATGGTCTCACTGTCCAAATAATCAATCCCTAATGGCTTGAAAATATAGAGAAAACCTCACCTCAATAGGCTACATGATGTGATTTTATTCACAAGCAAGATTATTGAAAAAGGAAATGAAAAAAAAATGTGAAAAAGGTTGAAAAGGATATGAAAAATTTGTATCAAGAAATGAGAAAATGATAAAAATTTGTAAAAAAAAAAAAAGATGAAAAACACCTATTAATTCTGAATGTTAGGATGGGACATTTTCCCTACGATTAAGCATTTGACCATGATAAGAATTAATAAGTGGATAGGTAGGTTCCATGCATTTGTAAAACAATGTTACACTTTCATTTTCAAGCAACTAGGTGTCTTTTGATTTAGTGGCAGCTACGTAGATGGGTTGTTGCTCATACACTTGGTTGTTAAATGTACGGTGGATCAAAGTATGAGTTGTGTGAACTTCGTGGATGTCTAGCCCTTTCCTAAATCCTTTATCATGATTAGTTATGCATGGATTCATTTGTCTCTCCATGATGCTAGGTTCATTGTTTCTGTTAGGTCTTGGAGTAATGATGGATGTTGGTGTTTGCGTAGGATTGGAGGACATTGGTTGTGAAAGGAAGCATGTTGCACTCGATTAGCATTGTGTTTTTTTGGATGAGTTAGTAGGTCCATAAGTGTTGTGCTTACACATGGGAACCATCCTAAAGAAAGGTTGTTTCCAAGATTGTGGTGAGGACCTACTGGCATTATCATGTCTATGTATGTTCGTAGCACAAGTGGCATCCTTTTATTGATGTTGTGGTGCTGAACCTTCTTGTGTTGTTGACTATGGCATGTTATGGAGAGAAGTATGAGAATATTGAGGATATGATGAAGGACGATAGGGATGAGATGGTGAGCCTTCAGAAGATGTCGTGAGTCAATGATATTTGAGAGAGTGGTAGTAGTGATTTGAGATAGAGAAAGTAGAACTAGTCAAGGAAACATGTTGTTAAACATAATATCCATATGGTTTTGACTAGTAGTAAGGATAGGGTTGGTTTGATGATGGTCTCCCCCATGACTATGCGTTTTGCCACTACATTAAATGATAGTAGTTTTGAGGCTGACAAGGAGTCCCACTAGGATAGTATGGTTGGTTGTAGGATTGTCTATAATTACCTTGTAAGAAAGGTAATTTCCTGGGCATTGTCTTTTGTATGAACTTGGGATTCAATGCAAAAGCTAAATACTCATGTAGATGTAACATGACTAGGCAATAGCCCTTTAGATGATTATATATGCAAATGTCACATCATCTTCTTTTGTGGTTAATTCTATAGCCTTGGCTTCTCCATCCATTTTCCCTTTTTGTTCATAAGTGTTCCTAGCTTTTACTGGGTTCTTTTTCCTCATTTTATTATGATCACTTGATTTTTTTTGTGTTACGCTCTCCTCTACAGTTTCTAAGAAAGTTGTAACATTCTCATTTATCCATTCTAACTTCTTTTCTAACCTTACTTTAAGCTCATCGATAGACTTTTGAATTGACAAGGTTTATTGCGAAATCACCTCATTAAGAGCTACCTCTTTGCCCTTATCATAGATGTGAATCTTCTGCTTTTGACGAGTTGGATTCCAATGATATTTCTAAACATTCTCCTATTTACATAGCTCTCCTTATTATTTTTCCACATACTCAATTAACTTTTGGATTTGATGGGTTCCTAGTTCGTATAATTGACCTTGAGCAAAAATCCTAAGGGCCTCTCTCATTTGACTATAAAAACCATCTATGATATGGAAAAGTTGCTCTTTTTGAGAGAAACCATGGCTTGGGCACCTATTCAATAGAGAATAATATCT